>CANNZV010004179.1:0-45875 GCA_947561585.1 Caprella mutica
GTAAACCCAGCGAAATGTTAAACACATCAAAATGGTAAACACAGAAAAATGGTAAGCACAGCAAAATGGTAAACCTAGCAAAATGGTAATCACAGGATAATGGTAAACACAAAAGAATGGTAATTAATTATATTAGCTCATGATCCAATCCTCAACTTAGAAGAGAATGTTTCATCGTTATTTCATACAAGATAACTGCTACTAAGAATAGCCATCGTGGCAAAATATTCAGGGATTTTTGACCAAGAATTCTCATTAGCACCATATAGGGTAAATATTATATTTATATAATATTTAGACGATATAATTCAATCTCTAACCACCACTAAATATAAATACATTATTATATTGAATATTATATTATATTATAGTAATATCATTTTATTATTATATTTGAATATTTTATTATTGTAATAATATTAGTAATATTCTTTTTTATTATACGTATATTGAATCAAGGAGGCAGACTGTAGTTAACTTTTTACATGCTCAGAATTAACTCTAATTTACATATTTTTATCTAAATTATTCCTGCATTCTCAAGCAACTTGATTGCACAATTGCTTTAAGAAGTTAAGAACGAATATAAATTAGGGTGGTGCCCTATCATTAACTGTCATTAAGCTGGCTATTTATAAGTATCTTGATTATATTTACAAGTCTTAGTATTTTGTGCCCCACTTTATGACGAGAAACTCTGATCGTGGACCTTGTAAAACTATAACAAAAACTTGTCGCATACTGGTCATGCCAGAGCTTCCTTCAATTCCCTTCTCTAAAAGGAGCCCTATAAATATCACGGACATCCAAGTGATGTCGTTCGTTCATAGTGTAATTCCGCCCGTTAAACACGGTTCGCCGATCGTTCCTCCTGAATTAAATACTTGTACGTTCTCCAGTGTTCTTTGTTAAATTTGCGGCAATCTATTCATATCATACGAACTTGTTAACTTGTGTATTCCAATTCCATATCTTGTACTTGTATTTATCATAGATCTTACCAGTAGAAAGTCCTTAACTACTCTGTATTTTACTACCCTCCCTCATGAGACTATAGTAGAAGAATCATAGGAGATTGAGAATCAAACCAGTTTAGTCGAACCTAAATAGAACTGATAGTTCAATACTGGCCCCGAACAAACAGGGACTTTCGAATACTCTGATCTATTGATACTAGTATACAAGTACAGATATAGTTTTGTGAATTGTGAAACCAAGTGCAGTGAGTAGATCGAGTCGAGGAGGATTCGCGGCTGAGGAGGGTAGACACACGAACCCTCAGGTTAAATAAGCTCCTGAGTAGCATACATATAGTATGATTACATATATGTACCGCTGATAGCGTATCGGATAAATTCGAACATTTGAGATCCAATCCAAGCGAGAGTGCAGCAGCTAGCAACTAGTGCACTGTGTTGGTCAGATATAGACCTGACATACGTCTGGGAGGTCAACAGAGTCAACAGAAGTACTATCAACAACTCACAAAAAAAAAAAAACGGGTTAGTACTTGAAGGACGTGGTAAACACCTCATCTCCATCCAGACAAGTTCCAGAGTTCCCCCATCCTTCCCCCAGTTCCAGAATTTCCCCCCAGACCGTTCCAGTTCCCCCCCCCCACCTCGGTTCCCCTCCGTCTCCAACTCCAGGTTGCTCACCACTAATCTATATCTATAACGCCGGACTGAGCACGTGCGAGCAGCGTGTGAAACCTGTTACGCAAGAAGCGAACAGTTGCTACAGTATATGTAGCTAACCGCCTAGAGCAGTTTCCTAGACTGGTGCCGAGCCGAGGTCAACGGACTCTCCACAAGAGACAGCAGCTTCCTAGACTGGTGTCGAGATCAACGAACTCTCCACAAGATACAGCAGCTTCCTAGACTGGTGTCGAGATCAACGAACTCTCCACAAGAGACAGCAGCTTCCCTAGACCTGTGCCGAGGTCAACGGACTCTCTACGAAGAGACAGCAGCTTCCTAGATTGGTGCCGAAGTCACTGGACTCTACGTACATCACATAAATACTGTGTCACAACACATACAGGTCATCACAAGGGCAAGTACATAACTCATCTTTGATCTACGAGAATTACAACGTAAGACGAATTAGTCAATTCAAAATATATATATATAATAAAATAAAATATAAGACCCATAAGGTTAAGTAGGAAAGTAGGAATAACTTCAAAAATTTATACAATTACCTACGAATAGTAGTATTTTTGATCACTGATTATTATATATTATATATTAATCACTATTAATCACTATTATCTCACATGTTATGTAATATTATATATTTTTATTATATTTTATATTCTTGTTGTGAATTATTATTGTTACTCTTTTTATTTTAGGGGTATCAAATCACTAACCACATATTTTACTTACCTATTGCATGCTAAGGTTGTTGTGTTATATATAATTATTGTATTAAAATTTTGCATCATATCATAATACGCGTGATGGGGACTAAACAAATTTACTGAACATTAGACGAAATCCTGAGAAGACAATAAACTAATAAACTAATAAAGAGAATTCAGCAAGCAAAATGGCCATAGCAGGACAGGAGCAGAATCTTTTTATCTTGGACCCGCTACCCAGATTTAGAGGAAATCTAAGGAAGGGTGAAAATCCCCAAGGAACGTCGGACATTGATGTCCGTACGTTCCTTCGCAGTCTAGAAATCCAATTCCGCTGCAGAAATATTACTGATGACCACCAAAAGGTCTCTCTCTTATTTAATCAGATCGTTAAGCATGTGGGTGATGCTATTCAAGTGGTAAATGGGTTCGCTGGTCTAAACATAACCTATTCATCCCTCAAGGAGGAATTACTGATCTCATATCCTCAACATGAGAGAACTGATTTTACGTGTGCTGCTCATACCATAATGAACTTCAAGATACACACGCAGGAGCCATTACGATCCATATCACAGTTAGAAGCAGAATCAAGAGCAGCAGTGGAAGCATTTATGTCAGGGAATCATAGAGAAAGAGAAGGAATCTTCTCCCAAAATATAATAAGTGAGACTTATAGGGTAAGTAATCAAGATTACCAGGATTTGGGGGTTCCACCATCGACCGAACCACCAAGGGATGAGGAGTCCAGTGCCAGTGGAACCGAAGAGGGAGGAGAAGAATCAAGTCCATCATCTACAACCAAAGGGAAGAAAACGCCTGGAGTTCCGTCCAAGAGTTCAGCCAGAGATACAACCGAGAGTCAAGATGCAACGACAAGCAGAATAGGCGTAAAGGAAAAGGTAAGGTACACTCTCGGGGAAACACAAACCCCAAGAGAATTCATAACTGCCCAAGAACTTCTACATAGTTTCATCATGCACCTCCATTTGGCGGACAAACTAGAGCCAGAAGTATATAAGGAGATAGCGAAGACTCCAATAGGTCTCCGCTCCACCATGTTAAAGGCGAAGGCTGCTCACGCTATGGAAAAACATGCGTCAGATAAAAGGAAAAGGGCTGACAGAAAGGTCCGCTCAGACGTCCTCTATGAATTCCAGGATATTACTCGTAGAAATGAAGCAAGACAATGTTTCAAGTGCGGCAAGACAGGACATCTCAAGAAAGATTGCCGAGTCTCCCAAAATTCAGAAGGCCCAAATTATTGTTCCTACTGCAAAAACAGAGGACATATTGCTAAAAGATGCGCAAAACGCATCAAAAAGGGAATACCCTACTGTAACAAGTGTGACCGTATAGGACACGACTACAAGGATTGTAAATCAGATAAGGTATGTAACTTATGTACTCGTAGAGGACACACCTCTAACGAGTGTAGGGCAAGAAGGAACCTGGAAACAAACAATGGAAAGAGCCAGAGAAATAACAGGTATCCAGAACCTAAGGAAACATTAAGAAACTTAGAGGAATGGGATAACCCGAATAATGAGGAAGACAGTGAGGACGAATTGAACACAATATGGGAAGACCCCAGTAAGCTTGTTCTAGATGAGGAACAATCAAACTCTATGGATGGAGCCATTGAAGGAGAAGAAGAAAATTGACGCGAGGAGGTACAGGATTTGGAGGAACATGTTGTTGCTGCTATTACACCCTCCATGTCTACACCTAAGTTGATGATAGAGGTAGGTCAGGGGAAATACGAAGCTCTCGTGGATACAGGAGCTTCGACCTCATTAATAAATGAGAAGCTAGTGCCTCCCAATTATTTAAGGAAGACGAAACGTAGAGTAAGGGATGCTAGTGGTAATGCGATTCCTATAGTGGGGAGTACGAAGGTACGGTTAATAACCCCACAAGGATCCTTTTCGGTAGAAATGCTAGTCATCAGTAAGGAGAGTCCCGTAAAGCAAATAATTGTTTTAGGAATGAATGCTTTAGAACGGACCTTAGTGAACTTCTCAAGGAAGTCACTAACATTTAAAAATTTAGGAAATTCAATAAGGGATCCAGAAGAACTGGATATGAAAATTCTCAATAATGGCGAACTAGTAAATCATCCCATAGGGTCGTCAATAGGACAACAAGGAGGACAGGAATATGGGAAATGCTGGGATATGAATAGCGTTCATTTGCTTGAAGACGTAGAGTTAGATCCAAATACGGTGACAATAATGAATATTAAGGCACCAAAATGGTGTGAAGAAAATCAGTGTCTGGTATTGCACACTACAATGCATCACAAGAAGATGGTGGTAACAGCTAATGCCTTGTCCAAAGTAACTGAAGGACAAATTACCGTAAACCTCATGAATCTGGATGATAAACGGGTAAGGTTAAGGCAAGGAACTAAGCTATGTACCGTAAATACTTACAGAAGTGAAGAGTATCTGAATTTGGTCCAGGAAGGGGAAAGAAGAACCCACCATATGGACATAAGTAAGGGTTTTAAACCACTTACTGAAGAGGAAATAAACTGTGAAGATAGCACTATGAAACCTCAGTTACTAAAGTTACTGAACAAATACCACAAGGCCTCCTGGAGGGAAGGCGAGCCACTGGGTCATTTTAAGGGAGACGAAATGCCTATAACCCTTACCGACCCTAAGGTGGTAGTAAATGTACCCCCTTACAGAATTCCTCATGCTAGACAAGGTCAGCTAGATACTGTCATAAAGGACATGCTAGCGAATGGAATAATAAATAAGTCCAAGTCAAGCTACAACTCACCTTTACTGGTTGTCCCAAAACCAGGCGGTGAAATTAGAGCTTGCATTGATTACCGTCAGCTAAATAAAGTAACAGACAAAATAACGTACCCAATCCCAAAAATCAGTGAATTATTGAATTCGCTTGGTAATACTAATGTAATAACTTCTCTAGATTTAGCTTCCGCATTCCATCAGGTACCCATAAAGGCAGAGGACAGACACAAGACAGCATTCACTTTCAACAACAGTAAGTATGAATATACGAGGATACCTTTCGGGTTGTCCTCAGCACCCGGGTTTTTCAGTAGAATAATGAATGAGGTTTTATTCGATCTTATTGGTCATGGCGTTTTAGTCTACCTAGATGACATAATTATTACTTCAGACAACAAGGTAAGTCATTTGGAAAAGATAGAGAAGGTCTTGAGTAAATTAGCCTCGGCTGATTTAAAACTCAAGATCTCAAAGTGTAAATTTTTCACCAATAGTGTAAAGTTTCTAGGTTACAAATTAACGTCAGAAGGCTTAAATTTGGACGAGGACCGCACCAAGGATATTAGGAACCTACCTTATCCTAAAGGTAAGCGACAATTACAGGGGTTATTAGGAGCATTGAACTACTTTCGAGTCTTAGTT
This sequence comes from Caprella mutica, assembly GCA_947561585.1. Lineage (NCBI taxonomy): Eukaryota > Metazoa > Arthropoda > Malacostraca > Amphipoda > Caprellidae > Caprella > Caprella mutica. The sequence continues at coordinate 5,773 of CANNZV010004179.1, forward strand.
CCAAGTTACGCTATTATCGCAGCTCCCTTATATGAACTATTGAAGAGTAATGTTAGGTTCATCTGGACTGAGCGACACTCTCTCGCGGTGGACGCACTGAAGGAGAAACTCTGCTCAGCTCCCATATTGAAGATACCTGACTATTCGCGTCCCTTCTATCTGCACTGCGATGCCTCCCTTGTGGGGATCGCTAGTGTATTATTGCAGGAACATCAAGAGTATTTGCATCCGGTGGCATTTGTATCCAGATGCATAACGGAAGCCCAGAGGAACTACTCTTGCACAAAAAGGGAGGCGATGGCATTACTTTATGCCCTAAGGAAATTCCATTATATCATCAAACTCTACGATATCACTGTCTACACTGACCACCTCCCCTTGTTGGGAATTTGCCAGAAGGTAACTAAGGATGCAGCTCTTACTAGATGGACTACGGCTATCCAGGAATATGATGTAAAAATTAAATATTTACCGGGTAAGAGTAATATTTTCGCAGACTTATTATCTAGATTAGTGGACGTAGAAAAGGGATGTGTAGATGTCGCACAGAAATTGGATGATGATTTCCACGATAAGATTCAGATTACTGAATTACAAGAGGAAAAAACGGAGGAGGAAAATCTAAATGACGGAATTGATTCACTAATCCCAGTAGCAGTACCTTGGGATGAAAAGGAACTGAGGGAACATCAGAAAAAGGATGAAAGATGCATCGAATTGAGAAGAGCAATGATAAATGGTCTTGAAGAATCTACCCATAAGCTATCTAATTTCAAGAGCTTGAATAAGATTATCTACGTTTACAGGAAATTCAAACGTGGAGATTCGGAGGAAGAAGTTCTGGTTCCATACATACCAGATTCTCTCATGGAAAGGGCGTTTGAACTTGTCCATGATAAAATAACCGCTGGACACAAGAGTGCACCCAGAACCTTAAGGTTATTTCGGCGGAACTTCTACAACTATAAGGAAAGGGAATTCATCGAAAATAAGGCCAAGACTTGTATTAAGTGCATTAGGGCAAAGGGAATCGCCAAACCGGTTCCCTTAGGTAAGTATCCTATTCCCCCGAGGCCTTTCACAGCACTCAGTTCAGACATCCTAGGACCGTTGCCCATCACTGAACTTGGAAAAAGGTACGTTCTAGTTTTTAGAGACTTTACTACCAGGTATTCTGTATTTTTCTCCCTAGCCTATAAGGTCAGTAGTGCCATAATAGCAGCCTTGAGAGAATTAATATCCCATTACGGGACATTCGAAACATTACTGACAGATAACGCTCAAGAATTCCGGAGCGAAGAACTGAGGAAATTTCTAAAGTTCTATGGGATAAAGAAGGTAGAGATAGTAATCTATCAGCCCAGTTCGCAGGGATTGTCCGAACGTATAAATCGTGAATTAAATAAATTGATAAGAATTTATGTTGAGGATACAGCTAGAAATGATTGGGATCTCTTTTTGCCAACACTTCAACTTACAGTCAACAACACCTTCAACAACGTGTTGGGAGAGACTCCATTCTTCGCGCTGTATGGATACGACAGTTTCACGGTGGCGTTCAAATCCCCTAGGTTCAATTATGGGGAAGATTATCTCTCTATGCATCTGAATAAAGTAACCCAAGTACGACAATACTGCCGACAATATTTGCTAAACTCGCAGGAAGAGTATACGAATCGGGCAAATCAGAATAGAAGAGATAAGGCCATAGAGGTTGGTGATCGGGTTTTTGCCAACCTCAAGAAATACAAGAACCATGGGAAACTAGAATTTCCCATCTCAGGTCCATTCGTGGTAACGAAGGCTGAAGGACGTGCATATAATATCAAGGACAAAGTTACTAAGGAAACTTATGTAATTCATCCAGATAAATTAATCTTGGGATTACAACTTCCCACAGATAGAATTCCTCCAACAGGTCATTCTTCCACAGGTCAAATTCCCCTAGACCAAGTTTCTACAGCCGTAACCAAGGGAACTAATCTTCAGGGTCAAGCGGGTAGTAACGCTGGAATTAAAATAACAGAGGGAAATGCCACAGAGGTGGATAATAACACTAACACGGTGGATCTTACTAATACTAAACCACGTGAAACTCAGGCCACTCAAAGGAGATATGACCTGAGACCAAGAAAATAACTTAAGTCTGCATGCGAATTATATTAATCCAAGTTAACTAACCACTATACATTTGTATAAATATCTTATTCCAAGACTATTGTTAGAAACTATACTATACTTTACTACTTTACTACTATACTTTACTAATATTAACATTTAACTAACTAACATCGTTAATTTACAAATTAAATGGGTTGTTAGAAATAATATAGAATAGAGATTAAGTGAGAATATGTATTAAGAGGAAATATTTCTATTCCTCAGGAAGAGATGATCATTTATCGTGTCTCTGTGCTGTTAGCATACGTAATCCTATACGTAACTGCCCTGCTAGAAAGAGAAAGTAGTTCACCAATTGTAAAGATAGGATGGTCGGGGCAAGCCCGGGTTACCGGAGCTTACCTCATTTCACCTATTAGATTAGATTTCATTGATAACATATGTAATCAACTCACATCAAATTTACAAGTGACAAATAGTTTTATATCAGCATTAGTTTCATCTGAAGTGTTAGGTAAGGCTGAAAATGATTTAGGATTTATAAGAAGAACCAGTTTCTTGTTACATAAAATAGAAGCTACTTATGTGGAGGTTTTAAATTATTTAGAAAATAGTCTAATGTGTCCTAATCGAACTCTTATAAACCTATCTGAGGATTTCAACAACCTAAAGACCACTCTCGATCCTATTTGGTCAAACCTCACTACATTAGAAGCTGGAACACCAGCCCAAATATTGACCCAAGGCTATTTTAGCCAGCGACCTTCAGTCATTCGACCTTCCCCAGATCAGCAGATTTTCTTAGGAACTGTAGTTGTAGGCACGATTGGTTTGATTGGAGGTAGCTTAATAGGAGCCTTATTTGGTGGTGAAGATAATTCTGATGAAATAAACTCCCTAAATAAAAACATTCAAACAGTAAATTCAAAAGTAAGGATTACCAACGAACGTATTGATGTTTTGTCAAAAAATTTGACATTAAATGTGCAGAATATAAAATTGATCTTAGAAAGCATGACAGAGTTAAATAAAAGAACTCAATCTGCATATACAGTCCAATGGAATTTAAATCAGTTAAAGCAGGCGGCAACAAATTTGCTCATTTTATTCAGAATTGCTGATAATAGTATGACATTGTTACGATCTGGTTATTTGAATGCAGACCTCCTAAATTTAGAAACGTTTAGCGAAGTCATTAAGGAAGGGACGAGTTATTTCACAGGATTAGAATTCCCAGTTAATGTGACAAGAGAAAACATTCCCGAAATTATCTCATTACTTAAAATTAAACACCTCCAACAAAACCGGTTTATTATGACAATTCCCTTAGTCGAGTTATCTAGTTATAAGATTTATTCATTAGTACCACATCCAATTAAACTTTCATCTGGTTCTATAATGATAGCTGAAGTAAACGATGTAATTTTAGTGAATAAGCATGAATACATAATCTTAAGTTCTGAAAATGTAAATTCTATTACTGATGACTTGCTCGTCATAAATGATATTTTCCCTATTTGGAGTCTTAATTATAATTCATGTTCATATGCAGGATATATTGGAAATGTAGATGATGTGTTAAAATTATGTAATTTCAAAAATTATCCCCAAAATATCTATTTAGCTAGTACTCCACAAAATAGGCTATTGTATGTTTCTGAACCTACTCCCATTAATTTGAATTGTCCTGAGACTCGAATTAAGGACACAATTGATGGTCTAACCTTTATTCCAAATGAATGCGACTTAATTACGGCTACAACAAAATGGCCTGCAGTGCTAACACAGAATATTGATATAAAGGCTCTAGTAGGCAAGTCAGGAAAGGGAAGATCTTTTGATATCACATCCTTACCTCCTTTCATTTTGAACGAGTCTCAGCCATCACACGAATCTATTAAAATTCAAATTGATAAACTTCCTTCAGAAGGTGATAAATTTACCTTTGACTTCGATAATTACGACGTATCTTTGGAACAGGTTACCTCTTATTCAATAGTAGCTTATGGTGGGATAACAGTGATAGTTATTATCCATTCCATATTATTAGCAATCATATTCTTACCTAGAATTCGAAATTGGTTCTTGAATAAGAGAAAAGACAAGGGAATTCAGGATAATTCAATTGAATTGGGAATAAGGAAGAGTGTTAAAAAACGACTTCCGAAGTCACCTCGTGACTCATTGAAACTTTCATTTAGGAGGGGCCTTAGTAGAGCACGAAAGATGCCCAGTAGATGGTCGTCTGGTAGAAGTAAAGATTCGATTGCCAGTTCACTGAGATCTGTCGCTGATAGTACAAGAACTAGTACACGCAAATGGCGTCAGAAAACCAGCAACTGGTTAGCTCCAGAGACTAAAACTGAGCCTCTTTCGGTCGCAAATGTAGGTACAAATACTCCACATCATAACAAATTATATCCAACCTTGTCCGTAAATTCTAACTACTCGAATAATGATCAGGAAAATAGAAACATACCCATTCCATCTTTCTAAATGATATGTAAAATTATAACTTTCTTTTACTAAAATTGATCAAATAAGGAAAAAATTGTTGTATTTAGTTAGCATTTATATGATCATGTATTCACATGTATTTTGCTTAGAATAAGAATATTATATTATTAGTTAATTCATATATAATCATGTGTTATTCTTGTTGGGTAGTTTGGTAATAGATTATAAGGATTTAAGGATAGTATTCTTGTTGGGTGGTAGTTTGGTAATAGATTAAGATTTATAAGATTTAAAATAGATGGACAATTGTATTTTATAAAATTTAATTCAATTTGTTATTATTATAATATAGTATCTGAGTACATTATAAATTCTTACATAGAATCTGTTTACACTTGAGGTACTGAATGAAACCGGTTGAGAAGTGACCTTGACGTGGTAAGAATAAAACTGTATCGTGGTGAAATTGTAAAGTAAAAATCCTTTATTTTCACTACAATTGAGGGGGAGATGTGTTAGAAATATTGAACCATATAGGGTAAATATTATATTTATATAATATTTAGACGATATAATTCAATCTCTAACCACCACTAAATATAAATACATTATTATATTGAATATTATATTATATTATAGTAATATCATTTTATTATTATATTTGAATATTTTATTATTGTAATAATATTAGTAATATTCTTTTTTATTATACGTATATTGAATCAAGGAGGCAGACTGTAGTTAACTTTTTACATGCTCAGAATTAACTCTAATTTACATATTTTTATCTAAATTATTCCTGCATTCTCAAGCAACTTGATTGCACAATTGCTTTAAGAAGTTAAGAACGAATATAAATTAGGGTGGTGCCCTATCATTAACTGTCATTAAGCTGGCTATTTATAAGTATCTTGATTATATTTACAAGTCTTAGTATTTTGTGCTATCACGTATGAGTCATAAATATCCCCACTTTATGACGAGAAACTCTGATCGTGGACCTTGTAAAACTATAACAAAAACTTGTCGCATACTGGTCATGCCAGAGCTTCCTTCAATTCCCTTCTCTAAAAGGAGTATTAACAATCGATCTGATTATAACAATCGACCTAATTAATTTACTGATCTATTGTTAATACGCAGAAGTATTTTAATCTTTATAAAGATTATAATCTTTAACAAGATTATAAACTTTGTAATCCTGTACTACTCTTCAATAGCTAATCAAGGAAGAGGTGTTAGGAAATTCCAACTCATATTTATGGTTATGTTATTCAGTCCTCATATTTATGGTTATGTTATTCAGTCCCAAACTCATGTGAGAACACTCACATCGACTCATATTTATGACTCTGTTATTCAGATCCAAACTCATGTAAACTCATGCAAGAACACGAATTCAATTATATTATTAACTTGATGTCGCCGTTCTTAACTCTTTGATAAAGCCGAACTTACCACCCAAGACCTGGGAAAACTCTGGGCGCATTTGGCCTTCAACCTCCCTATAAAACCCAATCGAGAATCATTTCATTTGTTCAGTTCTATTCCTTCATCGTCACTCCTTGACGTGTTCACCGGTACACCGTGTGTCTAACATAAAGTGTTCGAGCTCTATCGATCTAGAACTCTTGATCAGTTAACTCTTGAATAATATTCCATAATAGCGACTTATTTTAATCTTCCTCACGATAGACTTATTTTAATCAAGCTTACTAACACTGTTCAAGGAAGAAATAAACACAAGTTAATTAATCGATATTTTACTCAAAGTTTATACAGTGTAAACCAATTGATTTATTATATTAGATTGTGTTACCGTGTTTTTCATTTACCCCACTTAATTGTAATTATTGAATTATAAAGGCAATTGTTATTTAATTTGATCAACTGACTTACGAAGACTAAGAACCTGCAAATTAACTAAGAAGTCTTTTTCGTCTTTGAGGAAAATAAAACAAAGACTAGAATCAGAGAAAAGAAAGTTAATAATGACATCTACGACGGAGATCAAAAATTAACAAAAAGCAGCTTTTATTATAATCAATAATCAATTACAGTGGGAAACACAATTAACAATTAAAAAGTGAAGTGTTCGAGAAGGGTAGAATATTGTTCCCCGTATGAAAGTTTTCGTATGAAACACTAATGCGGTTATAGTGTGGTTATTTAGAATATCACGTGACATGTGAAAAGTATTCTAATAACTAATAACATTTTCAAGAAATACCGATGTAAAGTATTTCAGTGTTATACCGGTGTGAAAAATAACACCAGTGTTAAAGTGCTACAATCACTCCTTGTGCTGAAAAGGAGGCAGCGTAAAAATTCATTAGCTACGCTAGTAACGCGCTGTTACCTGCGTACTATCAGCTCTTCGGGTACTAGCGGTAAGAAAAACTGGTACGGCGACAAAGCTACTTTTGTCGTGATAAACTCACTCTCAAATAAAAAACGAATTAAAGTAAATTAAATCGTCTCATCACTTTCGGAGTAAGTGACTGAAATTACTTCAACTGAGTGACGAGTTATTTTCTTCTTCATCAAATAAAGTTGGGAGCCCTACTTCATATACTGAATAATAGTATAAAAACAGCGCATCGCAGCGGATCCAAAGCTGAGAAGAAGACAAGAAATAGTCTACAGCTGTTGACCACAACAGGACACTCAGAGAAAAGGGGTCAACAAAGAGAAAGCAGAGGTTCTTCAGAAGTTCAGCAGTCAACGAATATAGTATTCAGTAATAAGACTCACCTCATCAAGTTAAGTTGAACGTTCTATAACTGTTGTTAAATACAATTGTTAGAAGCAAGAATGAGTAAGTTATGTGGGAATTAAATAATTAATTCAAAATAACGAAAAATATTGTTGATTGCTAATTAATATTAGGGGGAATCCTTCATCACTATTGAGTTTTGAATTTTGTGAACATTTACGATTGAGAAATAATTATATTATATTTTCTTATGTGCCTAAATAATGGGTACATAATAATTACATTATATACATATGTGTATGTGCTTGTAAATTAATAATTTCTTATTATATTATTTTTTTGTGCCCAATAATTTTGATAATAATTATACACAGGTACAACCTTGTGCATGTTCATTGATACTTATATTGATTAGAAATTTTATTTTATTTTTTTATTATTATTGCAAGTTATATATTTTTTTGTCCTTTGCCTAACCTTTTTTTTCCTATATTGTGTATTGGGTGGCGCTCAATATTTTTATATTCTTTTACACTTTATTGTAAAAATATTACAGAATAATCAAAGGAAAGGATAAAAATAAAAATTTCCTGAAAGGGAAAATAATCAAAGGAAAGGATAAAAATAAAAATTTCCTGAAAGGGAAAATAATCAAAGGAAAGGATAAAAATAAAAATTTCCTGAAAGGGAAAATAATCAAAGGAAAGGATAAAAATAAAAATTTCCTGAAAGGGAAAATAATCAAAGGAAAGGATAAAAATAAAAATTTCCTGAAAGGGAAAATAATCAAAGGAAAGGATAAAAATAAGATTTCTTCCTGAACTGAAAATAATAAAAGGAAAATAGTTTCCAATTATTGCAAAGATGGCTAACAACAATTTGATTGTGTTAAATGACCTACCTAAATTCAAGGGTGCGCCATTACCACACGAAAAAGATGCATTTGTGCCAGGTCCTAATGTTAAGACATTTTTCCGTACTTTAGATAACTACTTCCTGCAAAACGACATCACAGATGGTGGCGTAAAATTCCGGATACTATATGCCCAAGTAAGCAAACAAAGCGGAAACGCTTTGAGTTTGATAGACCTCTATGCTGGACGCGAAGAGTACAGCTATGAGCGTGTAGAACGCGAATTCCTCAAGATGTATCCAAATCATCAAAGAGAGGACACTCAACATGCAGCAAAAGTATTGGGAACCAGTGACATCCACAAGCCGAACTTCTTTGCTGGCATGACGTCGTTAGAAGCATCGACAAGAGCATATGTGGAAAGTTTCCTCTCAACAGAAGGGATGAAAAAAATCAACATAAGCCCTGAAACGGTAGTTCCACTCCCTAGCGGCGAAGAGGAAGATGAGGAGGAAGTACTAAAGTTGCCACTAATGGGGTTATTTCAAAACCTCATAATGAAGTTTATACTTGGTAATCAGTTACCGACAAAAATGTACGAAAAAATCACTGACATGTGTGCCGACTGCTCCAGTACAGAGCTAATGTCGGAAGTTGTGAATTTATACGAAAAAGAAGCGCTAATGAAGCTAAAAAAGAAAAAGGAGAACATTGCAACACAGCAAGATGTTCTCTACCAGGTAACCACTACTTCCCATGACAAGAAGAGAGAACAAGGCCAAGGGGCAGCAAGGACCTGCTTCAAGTGTAACGAAGTCGGGCATTTTGCCCGAGAGTGCAGGAAAAAGATTTCCTGCAAGTATTGTAAAAAACTCAGTCATTCTGCGCAGTATTGCAAATTAAGGATAGCTAAAAAAATCCCCTATTGCCTGAACTGCCATAGAATTGGCCATGAAAATAAAGATTGTCGTAAGGGTAAGTTTGAGCAAGGAGCCAAACAAGAGAGGAAAATAGCTGGATCAAACAGCTATAGACCTAGAGATACTCTCACAAGGAATGGTGACAGGGTTAATGTCCTAGAGGATGGAAATTACGAAAACCCTGATCACGAATGTGAGGAATCGGATCAGTCAGAATGACTAGGAAGTATACAGGAACCAAACAAAACGTTGGTAAATCCACACGTAGAGATAGTAATAGGACAATCCAAATATAAGGGATAAGTTGACACTGGAGCGTCAATTAGTCTGATGTCAGAACGAATACTGACGGATAAACACACGGTTATAATTTATAAAAAGGAGGTAAGAGATGCTAGCAACAACGTTATCCCTATTGTGGGAGAAACTACAGTGGAAATTGTAAATCCACGAGGTAAGTTTCATGAAAATGTACTGATATTTAGCAATACCAGTGCGTTGCGAATGGATATTCTGATTGGAATGAATATATTGAGGAGAGCTCATATAAACTTACCAGAAGGTAAGATAAGTTTCATGGAAAATGAAACAGAAAACTGTAAGGTCTCAAAAGGAATGGACCAGTTGAAAATGATGATAATAAACGAAAACCTTCATAATTATCCCAAATGTACGAATGGGAATAAAAAGAAGGAAATAAATGTGGATAAAATAGTCACAAAGGAATGTGAAGATGAAGGACACTTCAACTTACACATAATAGAGGACATTGAGGTCCAAAGAAATGCAATTAACGTGTGCAATATGAAAATTGCAGGAGCACAAGATGGTGAAGAGATATTAATCCATAGCTCGCGACTAAAGGAAAAGATATTAATTCCCAATACACTTGCACGAGTATGCAAGGGGAGAATAACCATTAATTGCATAAATATAAGTGACGATAACATTGTATTGACCCAGGGAACGAAGATTTCTACTGGAAGTGTGTTTAATGAACAAAGGATAAATGCCGTAACGTTAGACAACAAAGAAGACCCAAGGGAAAAACTAAGAGAAGAGGAACTTGAACCCTTGGAAGAAAAGGATATAATATGTGAAGATGACAGCATGAAGGATAAGATACTAGATCTCCTGAAAAAGTACAGACAGGTAGGTTGGAAAAAGGGTGAAAAGTTAGGAGTTTTTACAGGTGACACCTTGGATATAGACTTGAAGGATGACGTGGTGGTCAACCGGAGTCCTTATCCCATACCGCACTCCAAACAAGGTCAGTTAAATGAGGTAATTAAGGATATGTTAAATACAGGTGTTATCGCTAAATCAAAGAGTGTATTTAACGCACCTTTGCTTATAGTAAACAAACCTAATAATGAAATTAGGCCTTGCATTGACTATCGCGCTCTCAACCAGGTCATGAAACCTGTAACATATCCTATCCCAAGGATAAACGACTTATTAAAGTCATTAGATGAAATCAAATATATTTCAAAAATAGATCTTGCATCGGCCTTTCATCAATGCTTAATAACACCAAGTGATCGACACAAAACGGCTTTCACTGTAAATTCAACTCGATATGAGTTTAACCGAGTGCCTTTTGGGCTCCAAAGTAGTCCAGCTTTTTTCAGTCGAGTTATCAATTCAGTTTTGTACGATTTACTTGGATGTAATGTACTTGCTTATATGGATGATATTATCGTATATTCACGAAATAAAGAAACTCATTTAGAAAGGATTGAGGCAGTATTGCAGAAATTGTCTGAAGCCAACCTCAAAATAAAATTGACTAAATGCAAATTTTTTGCAAAAGAAATCAAATTCTTAGGCTATAAAGTCAGCTCCGATGGGTTAAAAATGGACGAGTCTAGAATCGAATCATTAAACGCAATGCCATACCCAACTTCTAAGAAGGAAGTTCAAGCTTTCCTAGGAGCTTGTAACTATTTTAGAACCTTTGTGAGAGGTTTCGCCCATCAGGCAGAACCATTGTACCTTTTACTACGGAAGGGGGTAAAATTTAAATGGGGTAAAGAACAAAGTGAAGCAGTGGATAAACTTAAAGAAATGCTCACTACTAGTCCGGTTTTGAAAATCCCGGACTACTCTAAACCGTTCCATTTGTATTGTGATGCAAGCCTATCGGGGATAGCTTCATGCCTTATGCAAGAATACGATAATATCCTCCACCCCATATCTTATATCTCGAAAAGCTTAAATCCGGCTCAGAGGAACTATAGCGCAACTAAGCGCGAGTTCCTAGCATTGATTTTTGCTTTAGAGACATATAGAAATATCATACTCAGCTATCCAGTGTCAGTATATACTGACCACATGCCTCTTCTTGGTATTCTGAAAAAGAATACCAAAGATAGTTGCATAAATAGATGGTCTATGTTAGCTCAGGAGTATGCCATTCAACTCTTCTACTTGCCAGGTAAGTCCAATTTATTTGCAGACTCCCTCTCTAGGTTATCTAAAGTCGAGGAGAACTGTACTGACGTAACGGAGGAACTGGAAGAAAAATTGGTGAGTAGAATAAATAAGATAGAACAGACACAGGAGAACCCGGAATTAACCGAAGGGTTATCATCGCTACTTCCGGTGAAAACTCCATTCAGTGAGGAAGAACTGAGGAATCACCAGGAAAAGGACGAAGGTTGCATAGAAATCAAGAGAAAAATATTATCCAACCAACGTGAAAAAACCATTGCTTTAGCAAGTTTTAAAATTCTAAAGAACTTAATCTTTGTGGTAAGAAATATCACAAGACAGAAACAGAAAGAAGTTCACATAGTTCCTTATGTACCAGACAGCTTAATGCCAAAAGCATTTAAAACGGTACATACCGAAACAACGGCTGGTCATAGAGATATTGAACGATCTTTGAAGATTTTCGTTCGAAACTTCTACAACCGAAACGAAAGCAAGATACTGAGAGAACTTTGTGATAATTGCGAGCTTTGTATCAAGGCTAAAGGGATTGCTAAACCTATTCCCATCGGAAAATATCCGATACCAATTAAACCGTTTCAAACTCTCAGTTCAGATTTATTGGGACCGTTACCTATCACGGAACAAGGGAACCGTTATATCATGGTGGTGAGAGACTACACTACCAGATACACTGTAATATTACCTTTGCCTAATAAAGAAGCCGAATCCATTATAGAAGGATTCAGACAGGTAATATCTAATTATGGATCACCAAAGGTAATTCTAACCGACAATGCACAGGAGTATAAATCCACTAAACTCCGCACCTTCTGCGATTTCTACAACATCGAAAAGCTTGAAGTTGCTCCATACCATCCAGCAAGCCAAGGACTGTCAGAAAGGATTAACCGGGAGGTTAACAAAATGTTAAGGATATACACCAACTCACTGGCCATGACGGATTGGGATTATCTTCTACCAGTAATAATGTTAACTATAAATAACTCTTGGAATACAAGCATAAACGAATCACCATTTTACAGTTTATTTGGTTATGATAGTCCAACGATCACATTATCCCAGCCAAGAATGAATTACAGTGAACTGGAAAGTGACGTCAGGCTTAGACGAGTAGCGCAAATCCGGAAGCATTGTCGGGAACACATCCTAAAAATCCAGGATAAGTATACGGACAGGACTAATTACAGAAGAAAGGACAAACAGGTGACAATTGGTAAACGCATTTATGCAAAATTACCGAAACATATTCCTAAGAACAAATTAGATTTGCCAGTATCTGGGCCATTCATTGTTCTCCAACAAAAAGGAAACAAGATCACACTCCAGGAGGCAAACTCTGATGTAAAATACGAGGTGCATCCTGATACCCTTATCACGAAGGAATATTCTTCCCCTGATAATTCTGTAATTGAATCTAATTCTCAAACTAAGGATAACTTGAAGGAATCAAATTTTCCAGAACCAGAATCACTAGTAGAAAAACCTAATACACAGTTACAGGAAACAAAAGGTTTCAAAGGTCCTTATAATCTAAGACCAAGAAATTAAAGAGTAAACCTTACTCTTTGTTTCAGTAACGATATGTAATAGTATATTTACATTAAAAATGTATTCTGATATGTTTAGATTGTTTAAGAATTATACTCTTGTAATCCTTATAATTATATCAAGGATTAAAAATAAACTATAAAATATGTATCCACTAATTATAAGTTAATGTAAGATTTTAAATGGTTAGTTTGTAACTCAAAACTGTATTACAGAGACTGAGGGTTGGAGACTACCACTAGCCTTGCTACTTGTAGTAGCAGTTGTCCAAAATGTAACCTCACAGTCAGAGACTTCCACGGAGAGAGCCTCACCTATGACGATATCTCCCTGGAGGGGAAGGACCATGATTAGTGGTGCGTACTTAGTCAGTAGAGTAAAGCTAACATTCATTTCAAATACTTGTAACCAAGTCAGAGATAATCTAGACGTCTCTGCAAGGTCCATAAGACAAATAATTCTATCTGATATTTTAAACACCTTTAAGGACGACATAGGATTCACCAGAAGAATAGGATTTTTATGCTTGAAAATAGAGTCTATAAATTCAGACATATACAAAATGTTGAACAACACTCAACTTTGTGAAAACAACACTCTAGAAGAGATAGGAGAAAAATACTTTAACTTAAAGGATAGGTTAGACGAAGTATGGGAGGAAATAAAATCCTCAAATCAGAATACGAACACCATGATCACCCAATCATTCATTGCCCAACGACCTAACGTAGCAAGACTACCACCCCAAACTTCCATATTTTTAGGGGCAGGAATAGCTTTAGTTACAGGTTTGGTAACTGGAGGAGTTGTAGGATCATTATTTGGAAATGACAATTCAGCCGAAATCGACCAATTAAATAAAGATATCCACAGAGTCAACAAAAAAGTGCTCTTGACGAACCAGAGAGTAGATGTATTAGCTAAAAATGTATCAAACACCATTAGAGAGTTCAAGGTTCTATTGAGTAACATGCAGACGCTTAATGAAGGTACAGAACAAAGACAGATGATAGTTTGGCAATTATCTCAGCTAAAATTAGCAGCTACTAATGCTTTACTGTTATTAAAATCAACCGAAAACACCCTCACTCTATTGAGAGGTTCACTATTAAATTCTGAACTATTAGACATAAAGACTTTTCAGGAAGTACTTAAGGAAGGAAAAGCACATTTTCCTCAGTTAAGATTTCCAATTGATAAAGTATCTAGGGAAACAATAGGTGATATTATCCCATTAATTGAAATAAAAAAGGTAGGAGTAAATCATTACATTATGATCATTCCATTAGTTCATGTAAATACTTATGACACGTTTCAAATTATTCCTTTACCAATCAGACTTCAACAAAGCGAGATCATGATAGCAGATTTGGAGAATGACATTTTGTTGTATGACGGATCCACATACATAGTGACTCAGAAGGAAAATTTAAGGACTGTAGATGAAAACTATTTATTGATAAAAAATCAGCCTATATGGCAAGAAACAGAATCTTCCTGTCAAATTGAAGCTTTTAGAGAAAAGAAAGTTAATAATGGCATCTTCGACGGGAAAATACGACAGAGATAATTAAATTATGCAATTTCCGGAGGCTAGGAATATCTCATGAAATATTCTTGACCGACACTCCACAACATAGATTAATCTACACGACCGTAAGTAGGAACATAGAACTAGACTGTCCTACTGGAAAGATTAGACAACAGATAACAGGATTACACATAGTACCAAATACTTGTGACATCAAAACTGCAGGAGTAGCATGGCCTGCAAAATTAGAAAAGGAAATACAATTGGAAGACTTATTAGTAGAAAATAATCAAACCAGTGTTTTCGACATTACCTCATTACCCATTTTTGACGTAAACACAACGAATCCACTCCATAAGACCATTAAAAATCAATTAGAGAAGTTACCCATTAATGAATCATTAACTTTCACTTTTGAAGATTTTAATTTATCAACAGACGAAGTACAAATTTACTCAACGATGGCTTACGGAATAATTTTGATTATAGTAATAATTAACTCAATTTTAATAGGTGTGATATATTGGAAGAAATTCAAGAAAAGTGACGATACAACAGACAATGTAGAATTAGGAAGACGATCTAAGTTCTTGGATAGATTTCAGTTCCCCAGAGACTCTTTGAACCTTAATAGTTTCAGAAGAATCCGAAATAAATTGCACAAATTTCAAGACCGAAGCAGACCAAGCTCACGACAAAGTTCCATTAGATCTAGTTTGAATGCTAACATTAGAAAGAGATCTAAATCAGTAAGAAAAGCGATTAGAAATTCTTCACTAACTAGGAAAAGGAATGACTTATCAACTGACTCTCGTAAATTTGTGAATACAGGAACTAACACTAATATTATGTATCCAAATTTGTCATCCGTTCCAACCACACCAACGGTGCAAGAAAGAAAAAATAGAATACATTTAAAGGCATACAAATAATTTTCGAAATTCGATGTTGTCTAGGAGATGTTTAAATTACAGAGATTTTGCTATTTTATTATTTTGAATAATTAAATGAAGAAAAAAATTACGCACCACCAACATGTAAATTCCAGTCTCAATGACTAAAAAATTAAGAGGAATTTTACTTTAAGTTATAAAATCTATAAATAGTAATCCGATTGTAATAGCTACATAATGTTTTTATTGTTTCATAATATTAATCAATTATTTTGTGAACGTTTTCCATGAGGGCCGCTGAGTCAACACAACTTCAATCCGAGACTCACGTCTATCCACCTTGCCCTCATATCACTGACCTAAGCCGACAGTAACCGAGATGGCCAGAGACGTCAACAGTTCCCTCTCAAGGTTGGGAACCCACCACGAGACCACTGACGAGGTTGAGAACCTTGTATGAGACGTTCCCATGAGACGATTAGGCCAATACCAATGTGGCCACTGACAAGGTTGAGAACCTTGTATGAGACGTTCCCATGAGACAATCGTGAGACGATTGGGCCAATACAACTGGGTCAACACAAGATTAATTGAAAAAACAATAATTACAAATTAGTCCACTTTATTAAAATTATTCAATTTTATCAATTATAAATTTGCAGTTATAATGGAAACAATAGGTAGTTAATAAATAGCTATAAACTATTTAGTATTATAACGCAGTAAAATATTAAATAATCTTCAAAATTTTGAAAAAGAAAGGAATAAAATTTAATAGCGATTTATAATTGAATCATATAAATTAAGTAGAACAATAAATTTATGTTTTCAACGACTAGACATTCACTTGGAAACTAATTTCATTTAAGTGTTTAAGAAATGAAAACATAAACATGTGAATTTAGAATTAGAATGTTTTTATTATTTTAATTTTAAGTTTCAATGACTATATTCACTTGGAAACCTTTTCCAATTAAGTGTTTAAGAAAGGGAAATAGAAATCTTTATTTTGGGTTTTTCTTCAAAATATTTTAAAATAAATTATTAACAATTATGAGTTTGATGCTTAGGATTATTCGATTTGAACTCTGGAACTAAATATTTAATGTGAGATTTAATGTTTTGAATTTTAGGATTGTATGAAATAGGATCGAAAGTTCCAATTTATAGACATAAAATAAGATTGCAATTATATTTTAAATATAATATTCTTCTATAATGTTTAAACTGTATTTTAATTTTAATGGGATTATTTTCGATGTAATTTTCTGAATATGAATAGGATAACTTAGAGATATTAACGGAACTCTAAGTTGAATTAAGATTGTAAACCAAGGTAGGATAAATGATTGGAATTGTCACCATACTTTTTGAATATTCAAATTCTATGATGAGAATATTAATCTACTAGCAAATCAAAACTAAAAATTCTGAATCTATAAAACAATTAATGAATTAATAGTTTATTTTCTTTTGTATTCATAGAATAATTTGTGTTTTCGAACTTTGAAAATTTTCAAGAAATTCTTAGGATATTTTCAAATAAGGTTAGATTGTAGGGGTTAGTAATGGTATTACTATATATTCTATATAACTACATATATTCCCTATATTTTAATCTAATCTTAGAATTTGTTTACTAACACTTTATAACTAGGAGATGGCACTTGATGTGAGACTTAGTTGCAATTGACCTGTATTAACGGGGGGAGGGAGTGATATTAACAATCGATCTGATTATAACAATCGACCTAATTAATTTACTGATCTATTGTTAATACGCAGAAGTATTTTAATCTTTATAAAGATTATAATCTTTAACAAGATTATAAACTTTATAATCCTGTACTACTCTTCAATAGCTAATCAAGGAAGAGGTGTTAGGAAATTCCAACTCATATTTATGGTTATGTTATTCAGTCCTCATATTTATGGTTATGTTATTCAGTCCCAAACTCATGTGAGAACACTCACATCGACTCATATTTATGACTCTGTTATTCAGATCCAAACTCATGTAAACTCATGCAAGAACACGAATTCAATTATATTATTAACTTGATGTCGCCGTTCTTAACTCTTTGATAAAGCCGAACTTACCACCCAAGACCTGGGAAAACTCTGGGCGCATTTGGCCTTCAACCTCCCTATAAAACCCAATCGAGAATCATTTCATTTGTTCAGTTCTATTCCTTCATCGTCACTCCTTGACGTGTTCACCGGTACACCGTGTGTCTAACATAAAGTGTTCGAGCTCTATCGATCTAGAACTCTTGATCAGTTAACTCTTGAATAACATTCCATAATAGCGACTGAGTGAATTAAGTGCCGATAGACTTATTTTAATCAAGCTTACTAACACTGTTCAAGGAAGAAATAAACACAAGTTAATTAATCGATATTTTACTCAAAGTTTATACAGTGTAAACCAATTGATTTATTATATTAGATTGTGTTACCGTGTTTTTCATTTACCCCACTTAATTGTAATTATTGAATTATAAAGGCAATTGTTATTTAATTTGATCAACTGACTTACGAAGACTAAGAACCTGCAAATTAACTAAGAAGTCTTTTTCGTCTTTGAGGAAAATAAAACAAAGACTAGAATCAGAGAAAAGAAAGTTAATAAGGAGCCCTATAAATATCACGGACATCCAAGTGATGTCGTTCGTTCATAGTGTAATTCCGCCCGTTAAACACGGTTCGCCGATCGTTCCTCCTGAATTAAATACTTGTACGTTCTCCAGTGTTCTTTGTTAAATTTGCGGCAATCTATTCATATCATACGAACTTGTTAACTTGTGTATTCCAATTCCATATCTTGTACTTGTATTTATCATAGATCTTACCAGTAGAAAGTCCTTAACTACTCTGTGTTTTACTACCCTCCCTCATGAGACTATAGTAGAAGAATCATAGGAGATTGAGAATCAAACCAGTTTAGTCGAACCTAAATAGAACTGATAGTTCAATACCCTTCAATCTAACAGAATTTAACTCTGAGTAAATATAAGGAAGTTTTAATCTGGTGAATTTATTCGACCGTTACACAGAGAAATGGTTTTAATGTAGTTCAACCTAAATACTAAGCATTTTATACTAAACACTTTATAAAATACCCAAGGTATATTTACTTACATGGTAGAGTATTGAGTAGGTTTATATCAAGATGATTCTAGTTTTGTTGTGAAAGACGCTGGCTGGTGTGACACATGATAATTATTTTTACATAGAAACAAGATATGTTATTCATTCTTTTCAGAATAAAATGCCTTAACTTCATTTTTTTTACTAAACTGGCTGTATTTACATAGCATTGTGAACAGTGACTGAACACTTCTCATATATTTTTGAGTTAGGTTTAATAGCGAAAAGCGTGTTGATTTTCTTCAAAGTGCGTTTATATAAGAGCTGTCGATCCTGTCCTATCATATCATGTACATTTTTTCCTAATTCCTACATCTTTAGGAAACCTAAATAATGTAATTAGACCAAGAACTTGATTTGCATTATATCCGAACACAGCTCAAAAAACCATGTCAAAAATTCTTATATATACAAATAACTAATTAGGTCGCTGTATGTACCCACTGTACGAAATGCTAGTTAAAATGGTAAATACATGACAAAAATTGATTTTAGAAGAACTCTCTATCTCAGCTAATTTTGACCCCTTAATGAAAATATCAATCTGAAAATTTGAAACATTCTTTTATTTGGAACTTATATGATTTTGTGATTTTTTTAGTTTTAATGTAAAAAATTAATAAAATATTTGAAAAAATAACTTATCACTATGGAATTCAAAAATTGACCAAATTATTAAAATGATTGGATAATATAACATACCACTATAGAACTCAAAATGGACAAAATTAATAAAATGATCGGAAAATGTATCATATCACTATAGAATTCAAAATGGAAAAAAATTAATAGAATGATTGGAAAAAGTAACATATCAATTTAAAATTCAAAATGGAAAAAATTAATGAAATGATTGGAAAATGTAAAACATCACTACAGAATTCAAAATGGAACAAATTAATAAAATAATTTGAAAAAGTAACATATTAAAATAGTTTTCAAATTACACATAAAATATAAGGATTTAATTGACAGCAAGTGTATCCTCGAAATACTTTGGAAATTAAACGATAAAATGTTCATTTTCTGAACATAACAATGATGAGAAGAACCTTTTCAGTGTAATTTATTTGCGCAATCAATTACAACTTGCATACAACATTAAAATAAAAATTGTCAATTCATTTGTTCGGGTGGTACATCTGAAATATTCCCTATACATTGAATATGCAGGTATACACTGAAAGAAAAGTGTACTTAACCGAACCTATATATAGTTTCATACAAACCACAATGTTGGTCATTTCTAAACCATACCACAGCTGTGGTTTGAATCAAACATCATGAATTTGTAATATAATTTTACCTACATGCATGTACTGTATCTTACCTACATCTATCACAATTCTAACTACAGCTGAATGTCTATTTTACCTACATACAAGCAATTCAAACCACAGCTGTGGTTAAACATTACCTACATGTTTATGAATTAAACTACAGCTGATTGTCTCTTTTACCAACATGAATGCAATCCAAACCTCATGTAAAAGAATATTTAACTGATAAACTAATCCTTCAAACTACAGTCGCTAAACAATTTTACCTACATGCATTTTATTTTAGTCACTTGGATAATGTTTACTTTAGCTACACTCTATTACAAATTACTGTAGTAATCAATTCATAAAAATTCATATATAATTTAGCATGAAGATTAACTAATAAATATAGAGTGATAATATTTCTGTTAAGTTAGATAGAATCGATACAATATAAATAATTAAATTGGATATTTAGCAAATCTTTCCATATATAACAAATCAATGTAATAATACTCAAAATTAATGAATTATATTTAATATAAAATGAACAATTTCAGAAACACACATTACTTGGCAAACACTAGAAAGAAGAAAATTATAATAGTTTCTCAGAAGCTAGAAAAATTGAAAAAGTTACCAACTTATGTATCATTAAACATGAATAAAATATTCAAGAAACATAACAGTTCTTTTAAAACTCATTTAATAGATTACTAAATTTGAGATCACACCATCAATGGAGAAACTGCAACTAGATTATAACTTGAAAGATAGATTATAACTCGAAAACTAGACTATAACTCGAAAACTAGATTATTACTCGAAAACTAGATTATAACTCGAAAACTAGATTATAACTCGAAAACTAGATTATAACTCGAAAACTAGATTATAACTCGAGGAATCAAGAAAAAGTTGTATATAGTGATGTTAAAAAAGCCTAAATAAAGCTTCCTTGAAGCTCCAAGATTTAAATACCCAAACAAATAAAAAGTCATTTAGTAGTTCATGAACTGAATTGTTCACAGCTAGCTATTTCTCAAAGTGACTCACCAAAACAGTGACGCATGGTTCTTTCAAATCATACATTGAATGAATATTGTACAATGATGTTCACAGTAATGTAAAAAATTTTCAGCACTCCTTGCAATATTGCAAAATAAAAACTTGGGACAGTTTAAATTCTACATCAATCGCCTTCAAAAAGTGTTGGCACGCAAAACATAATGCCATCAGAGGATACTTGATCAACTTCAGAAGACTTTGAAGATGGGTGGCTGGAATGAGACTAAGAAGGATGATTACTTCTCTTGCCACCTATCCTCTTCAATAGTTAGTCATTTGACTGAAAATAAAATTACAAAGAATCAATTAATGAAGATTTTCCCATTCATAGTTAGCTAGAAGTCAAATAAATAGGTAAAACTTACAGAAACTTACCTCTAGATGTTAACACCAACATCATCAGCAGTTGGTGGCCTCAATATCTTGTTGTTGTGATGATGTTAGCAAAAGTATGCAAGCCACCCTAAAAGTCTTCAATAGAATGTCTCTGGTGTCTGCAAAAAATATTGAATTAGGAAATAGTTGAGAAGAGTTAGTACAATTGAGATATTAAGGCTAATTACTGACTAGATATGTAGCAATAATTAGCAAAAAAACTAAAATTCAGAATGAATATAGTGATAATTGTTAAAATAAGCCTCCGCAAGTGATGTAAAACAGTCTTAGATTAAGTAACAGCAAGAACATATTTTCTTTATCCAATGGACTTCTCTAAATTAGAATTAAATATAGTAGATTTTAAAGATGAGAATGAATATAATTGAATGAGAAAAATTATAAATTAGCTATCATGCAGTTATTGATGACAACATAGAATTTAATGTAAAGATGTAGCTGCTAGCTACGGAATTTCAATCACTTTGTAGCTACAGTTACCAAAAATTCATATAACTCTGAAAAAGAGCCATGTGAAAGTCATGGTATCTATAAAAAGATAAAATTCTATAAAAGCTGTGGGAGATTCTGAATTATGGGTTGATTTCAGAGGGCATTTCAGTCCCAAATAATTAAATTGTTACCGAGAGCCAGAAAATAACTATGTCAAATTCAGTCTGCTGAATATTAATTATTTTTTATTTTCTATGCATAAAATACTTATTTTTTCTTCAATTTACATTTATTGTGTTGAAAACAGAATGCAAACTAGAGAATTCTAGAACAATTTACCAGTTTCAGTAGTCTGGTGTTTATATTAAAATATTTGATAACAAAGAATACACTATTTAAAAATCCATTTGTCATACAGTTGATTTAAATAAATGCAATGAATTTTAAAATCCCATTAACTGATCATCATATATCAAAGTCCATAGTAACTGATCTCAAAAAAATCTATTTTGATTATTGTTCTCAACTTCTCATTGAAATACAAGTAAAAGAAAAGAAACTTAAAGAATAATTTTCACAGAAAAGGATAAAAAATATTCCATATTCTGCAGACTGCCAACAGAGCAATCAAGTCATCAGAGATAATTATGAAATTTAGAAAGTGGTGTACATACAGAACTATGAACTATGTACTCTAACTTTTAAAAAAATATCATGAAAAAGCCAACAAAACAAATTAATTCAATTGGCTAGTCTTCAATGCAGTGTGCACTAGGTAACTGTCTAACATTATTGATTTAGCAATTTTCCCTCTCAATATTAAAGGCAAAATAATGATAAATAAAGAATATGAATTTAAGAGAAAAGAAAAACAACCCAGTTTACCATCAAATACAATCTGGGAGAACTGGTGAAAAAATTGGATAGTTCATGGACCACATAATTTTACTTGGACATCAGTCTGTATTTTAACATTTTCTGTACAAACAGTTTTTTTAATTTCTTCTCTTATATACATATATTTTTCTTAGAAGAGAAGGAAAATAGAGGATTTCTTGGAAAGCACTTTACCAGTTTCTGCAATCTGGTCAGGGCAGAGTCAGAGATTAAGAGTGACACTGTGGCAGACAGTCTGACAGAGACTTTAAAAAGTTCACACCAATATACTTTATTGTAATTAGGATTATATTACATACAAGCACCCTAGAAGTAGAGGCTAGAGCAAACTAAAGATTATGGTCAGTTGCCTATAGGCTATGCTGCAAGGTAGGTATAGGAGATTCTGCCTTGGATCTTTTTCAATTATAAACAGCTAGGCTGATTTCCTATTTTATTATTTTCCAGAATGAATTGATCACAGAAAACAATTCTAGCCTATTTTATGTTCTGATTTATATCCCTATTACTATAAATTTAAGCACTGAGAATAGCTGAAATTAAATTAGGGTTATCACCAAAATACACACCTATCTTATCACTGAAACTGACGCGCTATTCCAGTTTCCCGCCTGATTTACATTAAATTTACATACATGTGATTAATAATTTCATAGTAATACTCTAACTACATAGAGGACGGTTATATATACTGACAATGGAAAATAATTTACCCACATGTAAGTTTATTTTTGATTTGTTCTGTAGGTAAGATAAACTGACATGGATGATGCGTATTTCTAACCACAGAAAAATAAAATTTTACCAACATTTCGTGCGTTTATACTGACTAGAGAATTAAAACACATGCTGTAGTTCATCTACACCTAGCACATTACTGGAATTAACTACTTTAGCGTATAATCAACCCACAATGAGTTAAACTACAGTGTGTTGTTTGATGTCCAAAAATTATTTCTCTCAGTGTAGAAGAAGATGAATTTCAATTCATGATGATAGATTTCATATCATTGTTGAGTATGAATATAAACATTAATAAATCATTTAATTTGATTCACTGAAATAGGTTACTACTTACCTTACCACTGAAAATACCAAATCAATTTCCCTTAATATCCCGCTCGATCCACATATTGGCTCTATCTCTCACTCATCAAAGAGTGACTAAGTTGACTAAAGCCAAATATTTGACGCTCGTGATGGCACAGAATGATGTTCAAGTGGTGTGAGGTAATTAAATTAAAGCCTTGGCCTATAAAAACTGACGAGAGACGAATGGGAGACTTTGAAGTTGAAAGAAGAAGTCGTACTGTTTTCCTCTACATTGAATTATTCCGATAATTATTTCAGTGTTACATATAAGAAACCACATAGTTTGAATGATTTCGAGGTATCAAATTATCACCACAGTAAAGAACTAAAAGGGATAAATTCTGCTTGTCCTAATATTTTCATATATTTCAATTATATATAAAAACAATGGCTAATAGAAAAAATATACCTAACCTCAGTTAGAATATTTATATCACAGTATGAATGAACTCGATTAGCCTTCATATTTATTCTATAACATATATGCTTTTCAAAATCTTATTCCTTTGTGACTCCATTGAATATATTATAATAACCTCTTCACTTAATTTATACCTCATTATTCACATCCTGAGATATGGTGCTACAGCACCGTGCAGTTCATTCTCCCTAATTATGACTCTACTTTAAAACACTTAATTAGCCACGAGTTGAGGATTTTAGAAGATTTTGATGAAGTAATATTTCTGGTGAAGGAAAGTGCATCAATTAAAAACAAATTAAAATAATGATTCTATCCACCACTTGATTATATCTTTATTCACCATTTAATTGCGTCGCCTGGACAATTCGTCCCCGTACAATTTTTTGCAAATTTGAAAATACAGGAGAAAAAATTTCTAATATTATTATAATTATTGAAATGAAAAATATTTCAAAATTATATATCCCAAGTGGCAATAGGGGCAGGTTCGAGGCAGCGGTTAAGACGATAAGGGTAGTCATCACAGCTGTCAGATAGCAGCGGGAACGCAGCAGGGAGCCAAACTGACTTCCTTGCGGGCTAATTCCACTCTGGCGTAACAGCGCAGAACTACTCTGGGCACCTGCTCCTATTTGCCTTGCGCGCTGCCAAGCCATGACTGTGAAATTATATTTCTGTTTTAGCTGTTTTGGATAAGGGTCACGCATCCGCAGTTAGGCAGTTCGCTAGGAAAATAGGAGCAGGTACCCAAAGTAGTTCTGCGCAGTTACACCGGATTAGAATTAACACCCAAAGCGGTCAGTTTGGCACCAACGCTACGCTCTCGCTGCTCCCTGGCTGCCGTGGTGACTACACTGATAAGCTTAACCACTGCCTCGAACCTGCTCCCATTTTCAATTGGGTTGTATTTATAATGTCATTTAACAAACTAGTAACTATCACTGCTATTTTATAACAAATTAAATATTACAACTCATTCATAAAATCACTGAAGGGAAGGCTCAACCGAAACATCATGTTAACTGTTTCTCGTCGTTGGCAGTACAAAAATTTGACTCGTTATTGCCAAGTCAATATTAAACAAAGAAATAGAGAAAAAGCATGTTGAAAATTTGCAAACTCTAGGCAAAAATATTTCAGATTTTAGATGTGAAAATTAAAAAAAGATGATTATTGTGAGCAACGGCCTTCATAGAAAATATTTTAAATTTATACCGTAATTGTTGATCACATTTAGGATGCGCTTATCAAAATCCCTGTATTTCCTTTATTGATGGATTTCGGCACCTCGAGAAGATTTTGAAATATAGCATTAGCTAAACTCTATTATCTTTTTAAAGCATCAATGAAATTCAATGACCAGTGGGATGATTGTAGTGTCCTTTTCAATAAAAGTAAAATAGTACTAAAAATTCATGTTATTTACACAGTAATTTTATTAGTAATATTAAAATAAATTTTGAACGAGAGAAATTGGTTAAAAAAAGTTACTGAGAGAATTGAGAAAGAAAAAATTCAACTTTTTTTTTAAACACAAAAAATTAGGCTTTTCTTCCCAGGCTAGGGGACTCGTCAGGTCGCTATGGGGGACCAAAGGTCCGCCCTGGCAGCGACGAAGCCATCAACAAAAAAATGAAAGGCTTATAGGTACACGAAGGTACAGAAGAACAAACAAACATCAAAAAAAAAAAAAAAACTCTCACCTCAGCACCTATACATTACATCGTAATTGACGCAATTAGAGTCATCCGATCGCTATGGAAATTTCCACAAGTTTTCTATGGACTATTTCGGGGGTAACTAAAGAAGGAAAATGTTAATATTAATGTAATAAAGGAATAATAGAAGGAATAGGTATTATGAGGAAAACTAATTTATTTAAATTTTCAAATTTTACCTCTAATATACGCTATATCTATATTTCCTTTCCCTCAAAGTAGCTATAGTCTATTTCTTTAATAATTTAAGCACATTTCAATATTTTGTTATTAATACCTTTGAGCTTATATACAGAATAGAAACAGAATAAATGTCTGTTTCTATTGATATAGTTCATATTAAAAGAGAATTTTTTGCAATAATTGATCCATCAATATTATTATGCTATATTCTAAGACAAAATCATGGATATGCAATCAACTAGTTTGAAAATTGAAGTCTTAGTATAGCAACGTTAATATAATTATTTCTATTCTTCGATAGTTAAATGAACGTAAAATTTTATGGCCAATTACCTCCCATTTTATTCTTCAGGAGTCATCAGCAGCAATCGACCCTCAGAGATTATTCTGCGTAACGGCTCAGTTTTGCATAATGACATCTCATTAACTTAATAAGGAATAAGTTGGGGATGGACTTATAACTTTTTCATAATATTACACTGACTGAAATGAAAGAATTTGCGTGATTTTGGAAAAATAACAAATTAATTTATCTTCCGGAAATTATTTAGGTCTTATAGACTTAAATTGATTAGTTTGGTATATATCTGAAGCA
The DNA here is from genome assembly GCA_947561585.1 of Caprella mutica. NCBI lineage: Eukaryota > Metazoa > Arthropoda > Malacostraca > Amphipoda > Caprellidae > Caprella > Caprella mutica. Next base: position 32,486 of record CANNZV010004179.1, read on the forward strand.
AAAATGTACATATTATCGAATCAAACTCTAGAAAGATTATTATACATAATACAATAAACAGTAGACAAATTCCTCTATTGCCTCGATTCAAGTGTGACAAACCCCATAGAAGAGTTTTATTTTCTTTGATCGCAGAACTTCGACAAACAGAATTTTATTGCTATTAAAGGAGGTTACAGGCAAATTAAACAATGAAATAGGTATTTGATTACGAAGATATTGTAAGGTTTATGGTTTCATCGTATTGAGCAATGTGGCTATTTTTTCGATACCAAGACTGTAACATTTCTCAGTATAGACAAGGCAATTAGAACAGTTGAAAGGAAATTACATTCATGGAACTTATTTGGAAATCTAGAAATACTAAATTGGAGCAATACTAGTTAGAGAAAATAAAAAAGAAAAGTGATTAGGTTTGAAGGATTCATACAATTTAAGAAAAAACTTAAAATAAAGACTTATTGTATTGTCAGCAAAATGAAAATATGGAATTGGTGACTCTGCATAAATATTTTTAATGTGCAGTCAAAGAACAGTGGATATGAAATGATTTTATCACAATTTACAAATTCAGAATTTACAATATAAACGCTACTAATACTAATACTGCTGAACGATTCGATTACGACGATAAATTCGTCAGACTTTTATAGCATTTGTAAAATAATATGAAACTTGAAAATTGTATATGTGAAATTCGCATCTAGCAGTTGCGAAATCATTTCTCTGAGAGTACATCATCACAGTGACTCTATTGTCTGATAGTACATTATTACAGTGAGTCTTTTCTCTGATAGTTCATCATTACAGTGACTCTTTTCTCTGATAGTACATCATCAGGGTGACTCTTCTCTCTGATATTGCATCATCAAAATTACTTATTTCACTGATAATAAATCAGTAAAATATCACTTTTATCTGATAACACATCATCCTAGCTACTCCTTTCTCACATAGTACATCACCATTCACCATAGTGACTCTTTTCACTGAAAATATTATTCGTCACTCCACTTTTGACCGAGTATATTCAACTGCATGAAATATGCTTCATATTAGTTATTGAATCCTTGTATTGAACTGATTTCAGAATATTTCGTATTCATGCTACCAATTGCTAGTCAAATGCATTCTTAGTACGGGTGTGGAACATATTTCGCTTTTATTTATACAAGTATAACAAATACTTGGAGAGTTATTAAGTAATTTGGGTTGGCGTTTTTAGCTTAACTTATTTGCCGTAACAAATGACGAATGGATAGAATAAAAATTATATTAAGGTATATTACATACTTTTTTCTCACCATAAAATTGTTATCATTTTATTCCACCAACTTGAGTTATGCCAAAAAGAGAGTTATTAAAAACAACCAGCAAAATTACTACATATATTAGGAATATCAAATCAGCGTTAATTTTTTCAAATATAAAAACACTTTTTTCCAAGGAACGGAAACTTGTTTTGGTTTCTTTATTTATTTTATTCAAAACAATTCTCGAATAAAATTTACACAATGAAATAAAGGTAACGACGTTTCGTCTTTCTACTATAGACATTTTCAAGTTATTCTGTAAATATAATGATGAAAAGTTAAAATATTAATAATAAATTGAAAAAAAGGAAACTGCCATGTGAATAGTGCTAAGATATATAATGAAATAGTTTATAGAGAAAAGAATATAAGAAGAAAGATATAGGAAAGTAGTTTATATGGAATGTATATGAGATGAACAGTTCGATAATGTGACCTGCCTAAGGTAACGATAGAGTTATCATTGTCTGTGGCTGACACAAGAAAAAACTGCTCTACCTAGTAAGGTCTAATTATTATGTGAAAAATAAGGATAAAGAAGAGCTATAGTTAAAATATTTACAGAGCAGTCATATTAAGGTAAACATACATACAACAAATAAAATTACAAAATATTGGTACTAATCTAATAACAGATAGATGTCGACCGTGCTACAATGTATTAATAATTACATGAAATGTGATATGGTTAATTGTTTATGGGATATAGATATGCAATTAGTATTATTTATATAAATTAAGAAATTGTGATAGTTCGTTGAATTTTACATTAATGTAGACATTCTGTTCTCGGATGGTAATGGCTTCTAGTATTTTGAGATAACCTATGTTATTATTGGAATGGACTATTTTGAAAGATGACTGCATGACCGGTGGTTCAAGCGGGGGATGATCTGGATGGTCGGTTTGGAGGTGACAATGGATGCTGCTGCTGCTGTTGTATCTGTGCTGTTGAATCCTTCGTTCCAAACGACACTTGGTGTACCCGACATATACAGAGTTACATCTGTCAACCAGACAATTAAATTGGTTTACCACGTGTGTTGTCTCCAGAGGATTCTTGCGTGGTCTTGTAGAGAAGCTGGAAATGAGTTTCGTTGGCTTGTAGTATGGGGTGATGTTAATTTTTTGATCAGAGTTTGTTGGTTTGACGTGCTGTTTGACTATTGATCTAAGTTTTTTTTGTCCTGCTTAAATTTTTCAATGGAGGTTAGTCTGACGTATAGCTGAACTGGATCTTCTGTGTTGTTGATTTCAGGTGATAAGTGATTTTCCAATATATGTTTATTTTTTGTTCAATTAATGCTTGTGGATATTGATTATTGGCCAGGATTTGTTTGATTCTATTAAATTCTTGATCGAGGGATTCCCATGTCGACGAGTATTATGAACTAGGGTCTTGATAATGAACTTTTTATATGAGACAGGTATATGACTATTGTAGTTGCTATATGATCCAGTATCTGTAGGTTTGATGTAAACTGAAGTTGTGAATTTTTTGTTAGGGTCCATGGATAATTTGACTTCTAAAAAGTGAAATGTATTGTTTTCCATTTCTTCATGTGTGAATTGTAGAACGGATGACAGATACAGCATCAACAGCATCCATAGTCACCTCCAGACCAACCATCCAGATCATCCCCCACTTGAACCACCAGTAATGCAGTCATCTTTCAAAACAGTCCATTCCAATAATAACATAGTTGATCTCAAAATACTAGAAGCCATTACCATCCGAGACCAGAATGCCTACATTAATGAAAAATTTAACGAACTATCACAATTTCTTAATTTATATATAATAGTGATTGCATATCTATATCCCATGAACAATTAACCATGTAATTATCTCTTTCCTTATTTTCTTTTCTCTATAAACTATTTCATTATATATGTATCTTAGGCACTATTCACATGGCAGTCTCTCTACTGTGTGCATATATATTACTTTCTGTGTTTTTCAATTTATTATTAATATTTTAACTTTTCATCATTATATTTACAGATTAACTTGAAAATGTCTACAGTAGAAAGACAAAACGTCGTAACCTTTATTTCGTTGTGTAAATTTTATCCGTGAATTGTTTAAAAAAAAAATATAGACACCAAAACAAGTTTCCGTTCCTTGGAAAAAAGTGTTTTTAAATTTGAAGAAATTACTATAGTTACTCCTGGAATATTTTCTTTACGAGGAGAAATAAAATCGAGACATGTTCCACATTTATTTGATCGTTATTAAGTTGAGACGTAATAAGATTGGGGTATCTCTGTATTACTTTTCTTGATCATGCTATGTAATTCAGTCTGATGTTCTCAGTAACATTATTTACTAACATAGTCCACATTGTTAGTTAAACATCACAGAACAAACTTCTGACATCTTATCAACTATTTCTAACTTTAGGATAGAATTGCAAATTAGGGTACATTATTATACAACTTTGTATGAACGTAAAGTTAACCAAAGAAAAACTTAAAACTTAACATTTTTGATTGTTAGGGAGAATGTACACTGTAGCTACTAAATACTCTCAATTTTTGGAGGTTACTTTATATTTCAATAATTGTGTGAAAATATCGAAAATGTTTTCTTGAGTACTATTTTTCAACTCAGAATAATGTACATTTGTAACTCAAAATAGTAAATAATTTAATCACTTATGATAAATATGAAGATATGTTAGTACATTTAGTGAAAGACACCGAATGAAATAGTCACTTTATTCGTGGAAGCGAAGAAATGCTGATTGCTGGTGCTATATCTTCATATTTTCTCCCAGTTCAATTTTAGTTAAGTTAGTGTTTAGTTAGTTACTGTCATAAATAGTAACGATTATTTTGTCACTCTAGGACTAAAATAAAGTCACCGGAAGTCTTGCAATAAGAGCTGAAATATTTGGTACGGTAACGGTTGGTTGAGCAGTTAGCATAAACTGCTCAACTGTTTATACTAACCGCAGTTAGAATAAACTGATATTAAATTGAAATATTTGAATGTATCAATAATCTTGTGAGTAAATGAAGTGATATCTTAAAAAAGTTCCCGTGAATTAGCTTTGATGGATGTTGAGCAGCAAAATTGTATGAACTAATTATAGTATATCATATGAATATGAATTGATGATTTTTGTTTTATCATGTATATACAATTATTATCACATAATAATAATCATTATCATTTAATGTTTAATTAATAATTCGATAATAATTGAGAAATTAGTAAATGAAACACTTACACAATCAAGTCACTATTTTATGAATAGAAAAATTGTATGTATGTGTTGTTTTGAATACAGCTCCATGACATGCATACGTATTTACTTTTGCGAGTACGAACATCAAAGGAGGATATTTTATTCAAGCAATTTTTTCAAATGATAGCAGAAATATTCGAAAGAAGAGTGAAATGGATTGAAGTTCCTTGTGTAAAATACATTGAAGAACTTTTAAGAGCAACTATTTGTAGTTTGCAAAAATTAATAAAGATGCAAATTTACTAAATTTATTTCTTTTAGGCACTATGTAACCCACGTATTTAGTTACTTTTGTTGCATGATGGGATACTATGTAAATATCCTTAATGTGCAGAAGTTGCAACCTTTATTGAATTGTTAAAATGGAATTGTTGTGATCTTCATTTATATCTCATACTATACAGTTTAATCATAGACAGATACATAATTGATTATTTCCAAATTAAAGTTTAAAAATATCAGTGCAGCTTGGTACTTTCTTACTGTCAAATCTTGTGCCTCAAAGAGATAAAAACGTAGGACAGTGAAGCATAAAGTATCTATAGTATAATATATCATATTGGAAATACGGTTCTAGGAAATTTCGGTCTAGGAAAATTTGGTTTCGGAAAACTGGGTCTCAGTTTTTAATGGTTTTATTAAAGATCAATAATAGAAAAAGTAGAGATTATGAGTTCTAAAATATGAAGTCTATTTATTAAAAGTGGATAACATCCTTAACCGTTGTAAGATGATGCGTAACATTTTCTACATTGAAATGTTTTGACATATATTTAACATGATATTTTTTTGAAGTGTGCAGTACAACAAACTAAGGGATACAGCAAACTACATAACAGGCTGAAATTTCGAGACCGAATATTACGAAACCGAAATTTCCCGCCACCTGCGAATACACAATACACACACAATCATACATACATAATGCATTCTGCATTCTTTTGAACTATTTAGATAACTTTGTAGAATCTAGTTCTATATAAGCTATAAATATTCAATAAAAAATAATATTGATTGCACATTAATTGATAAAGGGATTACAAAACATTGCCGAGAATCGAAGCTACTTTGACAACAATAATGTGTCCATTATTTGACTTCACGAACCAGGAAAGTGCGAGCAAATTGTGTAGTATGGATACAAGTACTTTGACTCAAGCTATTTTCTGGCTGTACAACTAATTGATAATATTTCTCATTTTACAATAATGACTAAAGTTCACTACACTCTAATTTCATTTGTATAATGCAATTATAATTGAATAATTAAATCACTCGCTATATCTTTATTCAAAGGAGCAATTACATCATTTGTATTAATTCCCGGAAGAGAAAACATTATTATAAATATGAATTATTTGATAAACCATTAATTTGCTAATTGTTTTCAATTAGTGTTGAAGGAATCATTGTAGTCATACATAAAGGAATTTATTGAAACACAGAGCAAATGAGGCAACAAGAAAAATGAAAGAGAAGTATGGAAAATAAACAATCTAGGATGTATTATAATTAGTATTCAATTGTTATAATATGAGATAGAGGATATGAAACTAATATTTGTGCCTATCATTATTGTGCATTAAATTTATATGATTAAGTTTCAGGATAACGTATTTTATAGTTCAAGAAATAGATACATGTTAAGTAATTGCAGGTTTTACTAGCTTTCTGAAGCTTTGGTGGATGTTTCACCAAGTTTACCTAAAATTTGAGTTATGCAAGTAATAAGATTTCAAAATAATAAATTCTGATCAAAACAGGGTATAGGAAAAATTCCCCCGGAGGAAAAAATCCCCCGAAGAAAAAATCCCCCGAGGAAAAGCATCAAAGAAGGAAGAATATCTTCAAGTCAAAAATAGAACATGTAATAAATATTTTCATCCATTTTATCCCAAAAATACCAATAAAAGAGGAAAAAGACAATATCAGAAAGAAAGGCTTGTTGAGAAAATATTAATGAGATTTATGCAATATGTACAATGATTAAATTTATTTCGGATAATACTGAATGTACCCAATAATTTATGATATTAAGTAGTAGGAATTATTAGACTAGAACAGAAATTCCGCGATTAATAAGTTCTATTCATATTGATTCCAGTCATTAGAACAATATAGGACTATTAAGTACACTTTCGAATAAGATACTCCTATTAATGAATTTTATCTAACAATATAATTTTCCAAAATCAAACTTGGTTTTAACTAAATATCAGTTTAGTTTTAATTCTTTGAATATAGGACTGGGCATTTATTTACCATGGTCATTCTCACACTCGATATTTAGAAGTTTTCTTCTGACTTAAGAACCATAATAGCTATCGATGGTAGTCGGCTCTGCTCTAATATATTATTAAATGTTATTGATAAGTCACCTTATATTATGTGGGGAACGACGCACTTAATCTCTAATGGCCCCAATGTAACTTTCCATCTCGTCAGTATAATAAGCTTGGGAAGTAGGAAAATCGGACACGAGCACGACTTCAAAGTTGAGAGTACAAACAAATGAATTATCGAAACTGACATTAACGTACATAGCAATACGATATATAATAAAGGTACGAGAATGTCAACAATATTTACAAACAATAAATAAAACTCTGTATGCCGATTTTCTGCTGTATAATTATTTTGTTCATGTAGATAATAAAATATTTCACAGCTTACTTTTGGTCATTCAACAATCCCGGAGAGGTGAGGAATCACTTAAATATCGATAATACTTTCTGTAATTAATGCATAGACTCATTTAGGGAATATTCTCCAATCTGAAAGGAAACTTTAATAAAAAATCTTAAATCTAACATCTCATATTCTGATAATTTTATCACACTGTTGATCCAATTTACTTAATGTTAGCTTAACATTTAGATTAAGATCACCAAATTAGTGGAAATTTTTCATTTAAATACAGAATGAAGGGTACTATGAACTCGAAACGGATCTATGAATAAAAAATACTGCTGCATCGTGGTAATCCTACATCTATTAATACTGTATCGTGGAGAAAGTTTTCTTTTGATGACTGATTATCTAAAGTTAATTTTCATCAACATTTATATTACTTAATCTGATTTCAAATTCATTAAATCCTTATAACGAGATGCTTTAACAAAAAGAAAATGACACAAATTTGACTGATAAATATCGTTCACTGAAATACTACAATACGACAATTTTCAAAATGTTATACATATGGTTGATAACATTAGTAAAACAATTTTTTTAAGTTATCATTTCACATCCTTAAATTACAATAGCCTTTCTATTTTGATATTTCTGGAAGCTTTTGTAATAACGTTTGTCGTCTATTATAGAAAGATATGTTCGAAGATCAAATATCTACATTATTATACAAAATGCAGCCGACACAGATGTCAGCTTTACGTGTCAATAAAGTCAGGTTTAATACAAATGAGGAAAATTTAATTCATGAGAGAAAACACATTATGTTTGCCTACATTTGCCCAATATTATTTTATAACAAATGTTTATTCATGAGAAATATGATATATATTTGGCTGGTAGATAGAGACTAATACAAATACAGATGATATCAATTAGTTACAGCCATTCACAGCTAAAGTTTGTGGCAAAGAAAAGCATATCCAACTTGAAGAAGATCAGGAAAACCATACAAGAGGCTTCGAAGACAATGAAATACAAAAATTTATTATGATATATGTAATAAATGAATAAGAGTGCCAAATTTCTAAAACAAAATCACTGCTACGATATTTGCATTTTTGATTAGCAAGTCATATTTAGATTAGTCAGACATTCTGTACATCAATAAATAGGGATTTTTAAATTAATATCGACTGACCAATGATCTAGCAAACGCTTAAATTTAATAAATTAGACTATTAAATTTTTATCCGTTTTTAATAATATTCTGTACTTTTGATTGAACGTCAGTGTCTACAAATTGCTTTAAAATTTCGATTCACTTCTGTGAATTGAATTCTAGAAATAACTCAATGGACATTTTCTCTTATTATTTTGCATATATTTCGTTACCAATTTTATTCCAATTGAAACAATTATTCATGCTTAATAATGGTCACCTGCCTCGCTCTGATTGTCATCCATATTAATGGAAATTGTATTGAAGTTGACAGGGATTAAGTGGAGACTGTAGATAATTTGTTGAAAAATGAATGCATTTTATGAACGAGATTGATGTTCTGAATAATTTTATGTAAACAAAATACAGAATAGATTGTGTGTTCACGTAGCTATGTCAATTGTTTGAGAATCAAACTGTTAGTAATTTTTTCATTATCCTTGATCATTGATAATTATTATGCAATACGATATACTTTGTTTATCTAAATAATAATTATTTACTGGAAGTTTTTTCAATTGAATTGTAGAATCTAGTTATGTATCATGAATTTTTTTGTGAATTATTGCCCACATCTTGTATTCCAAAAAAAACTTGGCCCAATTAAGGAATCCATTCATATACACTCATGCCCAAAATTATTCATACCCCTCTATTATTTCAAGATATTAAAGTAAATTGACTAAAAATTTAATTCTGACTGCGCTTGAAGGGGTGGTAGGAAAATTCGTACACGGAAAATTCGTCTACGGAATATTCGTTCAATGAAAATTCGTCCGTTTTCTGGAATTGAAAGAAAGACATTATTTGCTTAAAATTTGATTAGATGAAAGTAACACATATATTCAGCAGTTATAGCTGTTGATGAAAAATGTAATCTATGTAGCTAATATATTTTGTTATCTATAATTTAAAAGGAAATAGAAAAATAACTTAATCAAATATATAAATTGAACAGCTGGACATTTTCAGCAATACAATATTTGTCAAAAATAATTCTGCTTAATTCGGAGTGTATTGCAATACTACTAGCTTTATATTTGTTCGACAATATTTCGATATTTTGGCCTCATACGCTATGTGGCATCTTTATTCGTTTGAATTCTTTTAGTTAGGGTTAAATCTTCTATAAAATATTAGGATGCTTTTCATTGACCATTCCAAAATTCAATTGGATATAACGGGTTTTCGCGTTGACATCGTTTTCTCTGTTTTATTCCAATGTACATATACGAAGCTTCAAAGTAGTTATAAAACTCAATTAGCATCCTTGCATAAATTTTATTTAACACCAACATCATCTTCAGGTGTTAAGAACACTAAGGCACCAAAAAATTTATCTTAAATTAAATTAAGAAAATTATTATATATCTACCAATCTAAATGTTCCATTAAACAATCATGAATTTTGCAGTATAACAAACTTTATAATGGATACAACAAAGTAGATTATGTATGTACTATGTACTATCACCTACATACATTAAACTACTTTATATCAAAACCTTTATCATAACATTTTGTTCCTTTTAAACAAATTGTTTTGCGTTTAATGGACGAATTTCCTGTGGGCAAATTTTCCGTGGACGAATATTCCGTGGACGAATTTTCAGTGGGCGAACTTACCGGTGAAGGCTTGAAGGATGTGGGAACAATTTGATTAGTCAATAAATGTATTTTACACAAAACACAATATATTTTATTTTATTTTTGTAATAATATACAAAGAAAACAAATATAAACCTATGTCCAAATTTATTCATACCCAGAATTTAATAGTTGATAGAATGGCCATCACTTTTAATAACTTGATGTATGCCTTTGGGATAATTATCAACAAGATTCCTGCAAGGTTCAATACTTTAGGGATAGTATTCTACGGGTTGTAAGCTTTTCCCTCTTTCCTCCAAACATAGGGAACGTCCATATGGCCGAATACTTCCATTTTTGTTTCATCAATCCAAAGAATTTTTGAGAAAAATGAACCAGAAGAATCAACATGGGTTCTTGCAAAGATTATGGGTGCTTTTAGATGTTTTATTGTCAGTAGAGTGTTTTCTCTGGGACGGCAACCTTTCAAGCCATTATGATGCAAAGTTCTTTGTAATGTTTGTCTGGATATTTTGGTACCAGAGTAATCGAGTTGTTGTAAAAGGTCGTTGGTAGTAGTTCTGTGATTTTGACTTATATACTTTACTATATTTCTAGCACATCTGAGTGACACTTTTCCCTTTTTCCCTCGACCAGTCAAGTTTTTCTCGGTATGATGAGTATTGTATTTCTTATTAATGATCTGTACTGTTGGTACTGGAACATCGAGCTCCTTCGATATTTCCTTATACTCCAATCTTTATTTGTGTGAATCTACTATAAGATTTCTAAGATCATTACTAAGTTCTTTCTTCTTCCCCATTTGATTTCTTTGATAAATTCAAGGATTTTTAACAGAATTCACTATTAAAAACTTATAACAAGAAAAAATTACATTGCATGCAATTAGATATATTTCCTATAATAATAATAATATTTACTTATAACAATAATATGTCGAATGAAATGGTATTTCAGTTGGAAAAAAAGGGTATGATCGCATAATTTACAAAACATAAAAGATTTTGATGTTGAAAGTGTTTTATTAATAGTTTTGAAAGTAATATTTACTTACCAAGATATGACTTTTTATTCATATGAAATAGGGTGGAGTGAAAATAAACCTATTTTCATTTAGTTGAAATAACTAATGGGGAAAGTGGCGAAATTGGTCACAAATAACGTATACCAATATTTAGATCGATTTGAATCTAAAAAGGGGGTTCAAATTTGAAAAATATACAAAAAAAAACATATTTTTATTTTAAATTTGAAACTATTATTGTCCGAAAGAAATAGGATGCAAGATCAATTTTTTAGTTCATTTAGCCCTAATTCAAAGATATGCCCATGGTATAAGTCTAAGAGGTGCACCAACGGTGTAGAAATTAATGGATTTTGAGAAAAAATCCAGGATTCTGAGCTCTATTTTCAGATTCATTAAGTGATATTTTATAATGTTAAGATGAAATATTAGGATCCCTCATACTTCATTTAGATGTGTTGAAGAGCTGAGAACATGAAATTTGTTTTAGAGAAGAAAACATCCATTTAATTAACTTAACTGATAAGATCTGTCTTACTTTTCAGTTATTAATGATTACAATTAAATTTGTTTTTGGATTTAAACGAGGGCATTCATTATGTCTGGAGGCCAATGTGGCCCAAATAAATCCCTCTCTTGCATCCTTATCAATTACTTTAGACGAAGCTTCAGTCATCATCTTGATGGATCTTTCGACTGCTTGGGTGTGACAAAGATATTAATCCACTCTGAAAACAGTTCTATCATTTATATTGATTTCTATATCTTTCACTGTAAGGCTCATGGTAAGAGGTGGCTCACTTAAACAAATCTAGTGACTACTGCCAATAGAGTACTAAGACTGTATGTGGTTAACTAGTTTCATAATGAAAGTCTATGTTCCAATGTGGTTCGCTATAAAAACTAAGTCTTAGATTGAAAATGAAGCTCACCACATTTTCAGAACCATTCAGTTTTTGACGAAGATACGAAGACAATCGTTTATCCAGTAATCAACGGAATGCATATTTTGCTCATTCCGAGAACGTTATCATTTCTATGATAACTGATGAAAATGAAGTGATGAGAGAGCTAGGGTGGCGACCCATAAAGAAAACCCGCAGCAATTATCCAACCAGAAGAACCTTCAAGATTCCTAAATTGAATTTCAATTGCAATCATTACACTGAAAAGATTGACTAGATGTGTTTCAGTGAGCCACCTCTTACCATGAGCCTTTCAGTGGAAGATATAGAAATCAATATAAATGATAGAACTGTTCTTAGAGTGGATGAATATCTTTGTCACACCCAAGCAGTCGAAAGATCCATCAAGATGATGACTGAAGCTTCGTCTAAAGTAATTGATAAGGATGAAAGAGAGGAGTTTATTTAGGCCACATTGGCCTCCAGACATAGAATGCCTCCATTTGAATCCAAAAACAAATTTAAATGTAATCATTTATAACTGAAAAGTAAATTCTTATTTGGCTACTTAAGACAGATCTTATCAGTTAAATTAAAAAAATGGATGTTTTTCTCTTCATTTTTTCGGTAGCTTGATTGTTGTCATTCGCTAATCAATGGAATTGTAAATAAATATGTTTAAACTTTGATTGTTATTTTATTTTATTCAGGAACATGTAAATTTGAGAGTGAATTTATATCATTGTTTACCCATACTGGAGCACCGGGTTCGTCTTCTCAGATCTTCACCACATCTAAATGAAGTCTGAGTGATACCAATATTTCATCATAACATTATGAAATATTACTTAATGAATCTGAAATTAGAGCTCAGAAACCTGGATTTTTTCTCAAAATTCATCAATATCTACACCGTTGGGGCACCTCTTAGACTTATACCATGGGCATGTGCTGATACATATTTTGAATTGAGGCTTAATGAACAAAAAAAATTATCTTGCATCCTATTTTTTTCGAGAAAATGATAGTTTCAAATTTTAAAATAATTTTTTTTTTGTATATTTTTCAAATTTGTACCCCGTTGGGGCACCTCGACCCATCAATCAATCGATCTAAAAATTGGTATATGTTATTTTGACCAATTTTGCCACTTTCCATAAGTTATTTCATCTAAGTCAAAATAAGTGTATTTTCACTCCACCCTAATATGAAATTGGAAACTATTTAACACTTATTTGACTTGCAATGAAGGAAACAAGCATTTCACATGAGGGGTATGAATAATTTTGAGCACAAGTGTGTTTATGCGTCTAATAATCATAATTCTAGATATCATTCATTTGATAATTAAAATAGATTATAGTGCAAATATAAAATGAATAATTTATATTTTGTAAACGTAAATAAATATAGCGCCGTCGTCTATTGGA
>CANNZV010004180.1:0-45857 GCA_947561585.1 Caprella mutica
TTCTGCCCACGGGGAACTGAAGTCCTGCTCTGGATGAACGAGACTTGGCCTTTCCCTTAACCTTTCCTCCTTTACCGCGTCCAGACATGATGAGAGTGGTAGTAGTAGTTTCCTTGCGTAATCAAAACACGAGTTCAAGAGCACATCAGCCTTCCTAATGTACTCACTCTGTCGTGAACTCGCACATTCACTCTCACCCAAACGCGCTCATTCGCTAGCACCACAACCTACCCGCGCTCACGATAGCAACTCAAACTCTCCACACGCGCTATCCAAACACTCAAAAGAACGTACAGAAGCCCTCTGTCATTCCCATTTATGGGTATTGAATGACGGAGGGCTTCTGTACTTATCTCCGAAAAGCTTCTACAGAGCGTATAGCACGATAGAAGAGGAAAACCGAAGGTATTTCTTCTTCGGGACTGACTTCTGCCCTCCAGGATTGTATTTAGAATGGCTCTTACATGGTATTGGCAGCTTCAAACGCTAAAATGTTGATTTTTCTGCTGCATCTGGGTTCCAAGGGAGTATCGGCAGCTTCAAACGCTAAAATGTTGATTTTTCTGCTGCATCTGGGTTCCACTTGAACCTAACCTATTTCTGAAGTTCAGGGCCTCTAGCCCATGTTAATGATCAATGATTCACTTGCAACCCCTCTGCCTCTTTCCACTGAGAGATTTATAGCTGGTGGGATTCCAGGAACACTTCACTTAAGTGTGAAGCCTGGTCTCCATGCTGCATAACTGGGGTCTGAGAGAGCCCCAGGTAATTGCCCTAAGCCGGTGTCTCTCAGTGGGTTTAGATTATTAGTTCAGTCTCTTTAGTTAGGTAGTAAGTAAATTAACTTAGTTAGGGTTTTCAACTTCTTATTCTGCTCCGTATATCTCTTCCTTTCTCTATTAAGATGATGCCAGTGAGAGAGTAGGATGTCTGGTAAAGGGATTCGTTCAGGCCTTACGGTATTGTCCATTAGCGTAGTTGGATACGAGCATGAAGCTTACTGGGCCCTCTCACTGGGTTAGACAGCATCTCATATTCTTCTTGACGGGGTGCTCTATTTAACTAAGTTATCAGTGAATAGGCACAACCATAAGATAATATTTAGCAAACAAAATTATAGATAAATATAGCTACGCATAATAGGCAATTAAAACCAATTCCTTTCAGAGAGAAAGTCGAGTACGTTTAGTTAGCAAACCAGTTTATATTGTTGTTGTATATATTGAGAAGGAAAAGTATTTAAATAGGCTGGCTGTTACTTACCAAAGAGGATTTGGAAAATAGGAAAAAGAAAAAGAGGAAAAATATATATATATATTTGTAGGTAGGTAGGTACTTACTGAACATAAGAGCTAGTTAGGGAGATTAAGTACAAAAATATACTATAAAGATTGTCCTTTCAATAAAGTGGTAGCTTGCTTAAACAGAGCTCTATAATATTGAGAGTCTTTTAATGAATAGCAACTGTGGAACAATTACTATAAATAAACTTTAAATTAGAGCTTCTTAATTAAGAGCTATTATGTAGGTGTAGCTGAAGTAAAATAAATGGCAACCAGCCACAGCGCTTCATAATTAGAGTTCATTCTTTTTAAATCTTATGATTCCTTATCCTCTTCTTAAATATCTGAATAAATGTAGTTTGATTTGATACAGCTTCTTTTCTAATTAATTTTTTCCTATACATTGTATAAGCTGCCTATTGTGTTTCTTTCTTTAAAGATTGAATTAATTAATGTAGTAAGTTCGATCAAAGATACTGTCATTTAGGTATGTCTCAGACCAGTAAAGTAGATGTTCCAATACTACGTGGACAGCACTGCACAATAATTTTAGAGGAAAGAGAACGCGGGAAAATGAGAACCAATCAGAGAGAGAGAGAGACGGTAAGTGCGTGACGTCCGTAAAATTGGAAAGGATTAGGGGAAACTACTTTAAATATTGCTCGTTTTCTATGCTATTCATTTTGAGGGGAGACTAAAGCAAAACACTTTTTAATTTAATGGACTATTTTAACCATTATTGCAGTAAGTAATGTAATTTACAGTTTCCATTTATTTGATAATATAGTGAAAATTATCTTTAATATACAATTTTCCCACCCTGTCTTATTAACAGTTACTTACCACACGAAATTATTCATTTCCACAATAGGTTAATTAAAAATTTATTATTTGAAAGAAAGGTATATTTATATAAATATCAATTGGCATCACAGATTAGTGAAAAAATGTTAGGGATAAAAGTAATCACTTGAATTATTATTTAAAATGCTATAGTCATGTATCTACCTAGGTTACTAGGTATAGGTATTTTTTAGAATATTAGTTGGTTGTCCAAAGATTTCAACTGTTATTCTAAAACTAATAAATTTAAAACACTATGAAGTTAGAGGTATGCATTGATTGAAATAGTTTGAAGTATACACAGTGTGTAAATTTCAAACTAACTAAACTAACTAACTAACTAGAGCTGTGCGTATTACACACAGCTGTCTGTTATAATCCTTTAAATTTTTACCAAAAAAAATCATTGGTTGGAATTGCAAAATTTTCCTTGGAAATAATAAATAATAATATTTGAGCCATTAGGCATTAATAATAATAATAACAATAATAATGACAAATTCTTTGAAGCGAGACTCTTTAGCGTTACTTGTTGGTACAAAAATGAACAGAACTGGCTAAATAAGTAGGAAGGTATGTATTTATTTGTGAAATTTGTGAGATCTGTGTACACAACTATAATATGTAATGATTTTAATAACTAGGACTTTTATATACAAAATATTTGTATTTCAAGTACTCTCTACGAAATCCTTGGAATATTATGTGAATTAACTTAAAATCCTTAAAAAGGCATGTAAAATTATTAGAATTCATTCCAAGGAATCCCTTTGATTATGGCAACGTTGCATGATACTCTGCACCGGACTGTTCAGGTTTTGGCGGGAACAGTGACCAACAAAACGGAACAAGTTCAAATTATAGAAAAATGAATTATGAGATTATCTATGAATATTTTGAAACATTTTACCATCACAAAAATATAATTTTCGCATTAGGAGACATCATTAAATACACCTAATAACTAATAATAACACCAGAAATAATGCAATAGCGAATGTGGTAAGAATGATTGGAACGTTATGCACGAACGCACGGACTCACCATTTTGACGTGCCATCAGTCGCTAGATATTTGAAGTTACTGTATTGGGACATCTTTGACTTTACTGTTACTGGTCTGTGGGGTGGGTATGATATAGTGCTATTTAATTAAATGAATAAAGTAATGGTATTTCATTATGATGAGTTGTACAAAATGAAATCTTTTGGTTGGTTATATAAATAAAATACTACTGAATTCTTTATTATTTATCTCAATCAAGGAGGAACTTCGTCTCCTAATTCTTGAGTCGGACCCTAATTTCTTAGTGTAAATTAAATATACTAGACAAGTTCATATTTTGGTTTGTTCGATTGATTTGATATAAATAAAATAACAATAAACTAGGTATGAACCCATATTATCCCTATCTATACTAGAGGCTGAGGGTACCTACCTATACCTATTTATTAAAGGATTTGAAAGCCGAAATTAAATCTGCGCAAGTAGGTAATGGATATAGTTAATGAATTCAATCTGTTAGTTTCATTTAATAGTCCATATTTATTTATTTTGTGTTTATCTTAACTTAATCGACCACATCTAAGTTGGTACTATCAATAAGATATATATAAGTTTCAATTCATTTTTGTATATTTTCAAAATACTTCCACGTATATAAAAATAAATCTAATGTTTTTATTATTAGGATTATTATCTATTTAAATTTTAGGGGATTTGACTAAACCGAGTATGGGGATCCTTCAATATTTTGTAAAACGTATTATGGTTCTCAATAATTATAAAGCTTAGGTATTTTTTTTATTTTTATTTTTGACGGGGACGGGAATGAAGTTTCACTAAATATTTCCATCTGAGGCAGGATAGGTCTTTTATTGTGTAACCTGTAATAAATAAATAAATATGATACAATACTTACTATAAATTTTAAATTAATTAAAGTTCAATGAACGTAGTAGCATAGGCTTTCTCTATGACCTCTTCATAATATATATTATTATTGCTGATTATTTGTAGCGTATAAAGTGAAATGAAAAAATAAAATTTACAAACAAAATGAGAAAAAACAGGGGTCAATCCAGGTATTTCATTATTGTTCAAGCAAGCCTTATGAAATAATTAAGTTTGCGTTCACGCACGGGAACTTTTTTAGTCACGCCTTGCCTTAATTTTTTTTAATTCATCGTACATCATACATAGTTATTTTATAATAACTATAATTTAAATTATTTTAAATGACAATTATATAGTAATTTATCATCAATTATCATACATAATTGTGTGTTAAATTTATGAGTAATTTGAGCTCAACTATTTTACGTCAAGTTCTTTGTTCATACAAGTTAACACACTGACCAGCACCAATTAAACTCTTGACCTCTCCTCTTTATATTAATCTATTTTTCTTTATGATCTATCTATTGATTATTTTTTCCAAGATACTAGTATGCAAATATTTAGTGTAACTTATTAAGTGGATGGAATGAAGAAATTCGCCAATAATAAATGATATAAGATTTTGGAGTTTTGGAGTTGTCACGGAAACCATGTGAAACTGTTGTAAGTTTTTATTCTTCACTGATAGACGTGGCTGCAAAGACACAAAGATACCTAAATTAGTTTAACCCATTCACAAAAATATAGTTACAAAATTACAATGAATAAATTGGAAAGCACGTATATAAGGTACAAGGGACTTAATTGAAGAAATAGGACAGGAAAGTGGCAACAAAAAACTAGTTAGAAAGATGAATAAGGATGGATACGGCAACGTCAAATGAAGTTAGTTACGGCGAAATTAAATAGTCAATGGTACAATATACAAGAACTAGAATGGTACGCCTAGCTACTAATATGAGAGTACATAAAGTTTCAACTTGTGTTGCTATAAAACATAGTTCAGACAGAATAAATTTAACATTAGGAAAATATGGTTACATAGCTTTAAACATTTGTAAAGGAATACCAAGGTATTTAATATAATAGGACTAGACTAATAAGGAGAGTTTCATTTCATAGTGAAAAGATTACAGATTAGAAACCCATATAGATAGTGTTATATCAGTCACTGGGGTCTTTCACGAAACACCGATCAGGTACAAACTATTGATACCTAACACTATAAAATACGAATACTTAACTAACAAGTTCAACTACAAGACATCTTAACATATTAGATAATATAGATCACAAATTCACTCACTCGATATTGGGCTTCCAAGTTACTGTATACACAATTAGATTAGCAAGGAAAATATGGGGATTGTAGAGTTATCTGTCACTATAGCCTAAGAACTGTATGTGATGCTAGCTGGAATTAAACTGACGCTATTAGGATTTTTGGATTATTTGGATAAGTTACGAATTATTGGTCAGTTTCACATCTTTCAAAGAAAAACATCTGTACTATAAAGAGATGAATGAAAGAGAGGTTTTAAAACCTTTAAACATTTGGATTATTTAATAAAAAAGGATAAAAAGATAAAAAAGATAAAGCTAATTAGTAAACTGCAAATGAAAGAAGAATATCAAAAAAATTTAATGAAATTTTCTTCCAAATAAATATCTTCCTTTATTATTTAAACACATATGAACCTTAGCTGTCTGTCCCTATGTGTTTTGCATGGGGACTGACTTCTCAATAGTCCGACGCCCCATTAGTCCGACAGTTCCATCTTTCTGTGTTTTTTTTTCGTTTTATTTCTTGAATAAAATAAATAATATGATTTAATAGGTTTACCTACCCTACCTACTCAATTAATAACTAATCTAAATAATTTTTCATTTCTTTTTCTTCCTTGCAATTTTAAAATTTTATAATACTATTTTATTTTACTTTATTTCTAATGTTAATTTATGATGCAATCCCTCACGTGATTTCATCATTTAATGTAGTTTGTTGTGTCAATTCTTCAGTAATACATAGGATAGAAATAACTTTAAACTTCATATCTCAAAAACTATTAGTTTCCTACAAGAAAACGGTTTTGATTTTTGGAATAGTAACCGTTTTGCATCACTCTTCTCAGCATATCTGATGAAAAAATGATAATTTCTTTCTTAGAAATATTCCATTTTAGTTCATCTAGCGTGTCTGTATTATTGACGAATAACTTTTCAGTTAAATATTTCAAAAGAAAAAATGTGTTGAGTACTTATATCCATTTATGCAGGTGGTCAAGAGATGTTGCCGAAGCGTAATTTAGTCTTCCATGATATGTTGTTCCTAAAAGTGTACTGGTATCAATCAACTGAATTTTGCCCGTATTACACTGTAGCACTCGCCATAGCGGTGTTGTCTCTCTCTACAGATATGGCACTCACCATTCTCAAAATTGCTATTACACTAGACGAGTCGATATGGCGGTGATCGTGCATTGAAATTTAGGGAAAATTGAAAAATTTACTATGAAATGAATCGTACCAATAAAATTCAATGTCATCACGAATATATATTCAGTTAATTATCTTTTTGATAGTTGTGTGAAGCAGTTGTGTGAAGCAATTCCATGCGTATATATTAAGAAGTTTAATTCAATTGATTGTATGGCAACACTGGACACTACACAGAAGCGTTCATTCTTTTTTTGTATCGCGCAGTAGCCGTACAAAGTCATAAATAACTTTTAAAATGAAACAAAATACTATTTCCACTACTTCAAATCTCTTTAGCAGGCTTCAGTGACAATTTCATCACCTCTAAAACTGTGGCGGTGTTAGTTCTATCGCGCAGTGAGCGATCACAATTTCGTGGTGCTAGTTAGAGAGAAAAATAACAAAACTGTGGCGACCGCCATGGCGAGCGCCACAGTGTAATACGGGCTTTAGTGTATGCGATTTCTGATCGTGAGTATGTTTCTGCTCAATTAATATTGGGGTCTAAACTATGTTTACTTGAGGACGCTAATTATTTTCTCTGCACATAATTTTTGATAAGTAATTATGAGGATATTCAATTTTATTGAAAAAATTGCACCCAGTAACAAGCAATTCAAGCCTTTATATTAACAAATTTATATTATATATAATTAAATAATATCTATATTATTCCTGGTAGTATATATTTTCCAAAACGCAAGGGTTAAACAGTAATAGTAATCGATAGTAAGAGAATTAAACACAAAATTTCCGAATCTGTCTGCCGCTAGCCGCATGAAAAATACTCATCCATAGTAACCATACCCTAATACAGGCTTTATAATAATTAATAATAATTCACGACTCAGTTTAGTTATCTAACGGTAACTAAAGCGAATACGAATAAAAGTAACAAGAAATTTATAATTGTCCCTGCTTGATTTAGACCTTATTTTCTATGAGTTATAGAAAGAAAATATATTATTAGAGTAAAACATATATAAAGTTTAAAGGTTTTAATATCCATCCATAGTTTAACTCTACCAATTGAAATAAAAGTTAAATAATGATTATTATATACATATTTTTACGTGTTCGAAAATATGGAACCGTGGATAACACGGAACTTACCCTAAAATGGGACATGTTGAATTTCTGAGCCAATTGTACTTAAAGCGACGCTTGCCTGTACACATGTCATTTTTTGAAAGTAACGTGTTTTCCGAATATTAGTAACTTTGTGAGGGGAAGTATACTAGGGTGCAGGGTAATGAAAGGAGTATAATTGATTATGTACTGGTTGATGAGATTATGCACGCCAGGTTTCAAAAGATGAAAATTGACGAGGACAAGAGAAACTATGATTTATCTGACCATTGTTATATAGAAGTTATGTTTGAGATACGGGAGGCTAGGATGAGGAGAAAAGATTGCGGCTGGCAAATAAGCGAATTCTATGGGGTCAATGATGATGAAGCAATGGGAAGGTTTGTTGGGGAGGTGGAGAGGGAAATAGACAGAGGAGAGGTGATGCTGGTGGGTGATTTGGAGAGAATTATGAAAGAGAAATTGATGAATGTTTGAAAGTGAAAGTTAAGAAGAGAATTGATAAAGTAAAAAAGAAAGTGGTGGAACCAGCTTGGATAAATCAGAATATAAGAGATGAAATAAAATATAGAAGATATCTTAACAGGAAAAAGAGGAGAGCAAGCAATGAAGAGGAAGAAAACAGGTACTGGGAGCTCTATAGGAAACAAAAGGATAAAGTGAAGAGGATTGTTAGGGATGCAAAAATGGGACACGAGGTGAAAGTAGCTCAGGAGATAAAAAGAAATAAGAATGGGAAGAAATTGTGGAAAATGATAAGCAAGTTAAAGGGCGAAAATGGAATGGAGAGAAAGAAGAAACTATATAGGGAGGATGGAGGAGAGGTACCAGAGGGAGATGAAGGTGAAGTTATGATGGGGTGTTGGAGAGAAATATATGCAGGACAGGGTAATAGCATTGTGGAAGTTTGGAATGACCAGAGGAGGAGGGATTATGAGGAGGAAAGAAGACAAGGTATGGCAGAGTTGGAGAGAAGGAGAGGTGACAGAAGAGAAAACCAAATCCAAGGATTACCTATGATAAGAGTGAAAGAGGGTGTTGAGGGATGGATGGAGAACATAAGGTTCGAGAGAGGAGATGTGGAGGGGAGACTGAGGAGGATATGCAGTGGAAAGCAGCCTGGCCCAGACGGTATCAAGGGAGAGCTGTACAGAGCCATGGGAAAGAGTGAGAAGTGTGTGGACAAGTTGGTGGAGGTTTTTAATCGGCTGCTGGAGGATGAGGAGGTGGTTGAGGGATGGAAAATCTCAAAAACAGTGATGCTGCCTAAAGTTAAGAAGCCACAAGCTAGTCAGCATCGTCCTGTGGCGCTGACAAATGCTGGTTATAAGATGTTTATGGGATTATTGAAAGAGAAGGTGAGTGAGCAGAGGATGTTAGATGAGAGAGTGTGGAGTCTGCAGGCGGGGAAAAATCTGTTCCTGTTGAGGGCAAGTGTGGAGGAGAGCTATAGGAAGAAGGAGGCATTGGTGGTAGTAGCGGTGGACTTTGCGAAGGCATTTGATAGTGTGGATAGGGGGACGCTGATGGGGGCTCTTATGTACTATAAGTGTGACCCAAGAATGATTAGTGTGGTGGCAAATTTGTACCAGGGAGATAGGACTGAGATATGGAGGGAGGGAAAGCAGTTGGGGGAAACGGAAGTTGGAAGTGGGATCAGGCAAGGTTGCACGGGTTCTCCGCAGCTATTTGTAATCCAGTCTGCAGAATATGTGAGATATTTGGGATATTCTCTCCGAACAATTTTGAATTAATTCCTATATTTACATTAATTTTGCTACGAACACTTCTGAATTAATTCCTATATTTACATTAATTTTGCTACGAACAGATTAAGAGATCTCTACGAACACTTAACCAGTTTCTGCAGACTGGTTTGTAATGGTTGTGGGAATGATAATTGAGAAGCTGTTGAGGAGTGGTATGGGATACAGAAGGGGGGGAGTCAGAGTGCCAGTTCTTTTCTATGCGGATGATGGTCTGCTGCTGGGAAGGAGTGTTGAGGAGGCGGGGAGAATGATTAGAGTGCTGGAGGAGGGAGCGGAGAGCTGTGGACTGCGGATCAATAGGGAGAAGAGCATGTGCATGGTTTTCAATGGGGGAGAGGGAGGAGAGGCTGAGGTGGGGGGTATCAGGTGTGTGGGGGAGATGAGGTACCTTGGTGTTTTGGTGACGGCAAAGAGAGATTGTTTTGGTGAATGCAAGAAGGAGAGGATTGGGAAGGCTGAGAGGATGGCAAATCTGACATATTCGGTCGTGGGGAGGTCGTGCGATAGGTTACTTGTTGGGAAGACTTTTTGGAAGGGGGTGGTGCTACCTAGTGTCCTGAGTGCAGGTGGAGTACTGGTGTGGAGCAAGGGGGAGAATGCAGAGAATTGAGAATGGAGTGTGGAGGAAGGTTTTGGCTGCCCCCTCATGGACTCCCACTGTGGCTCTTCAAGGAGAAGTGGGATGTTCTTCAGTGCTTGCCAGAGATATGAAGGAGAAGTTGAAGTTTGCCAAGCATTTGATGAGGACAGAGAGTGTAGTTTTGAGAAGGGTGATGGGGGAGATGAGGGTGGAGCTGAGACAGGATCCATGGATGAGGATGGTGGATGGTTACTTGGGGGAGTTGGGTGTGAGTTGGAGGCAGTTGGAGGATATGAGCAGCAGCCATGTTGAGAGACTGGTGAATGAGTGGGAGCATGGGAGGTGGAGATTGGAGATTGAGGAGAAGTCGACCTTGCGGTACTATAGGGAGAAGGAGAGGATTGGAGGGGAGTTTTATGACAATAGTTGGGGATCGAGGTTGCTGTTTGGAGTGAGGAGTAATACGTTGAGGCTGGGTTGGAGGATGAGGCACTGGGGAGACGTGGTGGGATGTAGTATGTGCGGAGCTGTAGAGGAAACTCTGGAGCACTTTATACTCGAGTGTCCGGGTCTGGAGGCGGTGAGAGAGCGTCATGGGGTGCGGTCGATGGGGGAGGTGATGTGCTTTGGGGAGCGGGACACTCGGAGGGTGTGTGCATTTCTGGAGGAGGCATGGGGTGTTAGGATGGGAGAGGGGTGAGGTGTGTGAGGCGGCTGGCGGGGTGACGGCCCTGCGGAAGGTTATCGGAGGAAGGTGAGGTGAAACCGGTGGCGCTAACAAGCCTATACCGACCAAGTTCCAGTTCCAACTAATAGACAGACTCATAAGTCGTAGAGATGTGACTTAGGAGTGGTAGAGACTAGAGAATTTGGAACACAGAACATTGAATAAGAAGAAGCTCAGATCGAACGTGAACACAGACGTAAAATTTCAACCAATCACGTCCATTGATCGCTGACGTCACTATAAACACTCTCTCGAAAACAGTTTGACCGTGCATTCTACCTCAGCTCATTATCTTTGCGGGGAGTCATATCTTCCTACGGGAGAGGTTCCTACCAAATTATGTACACGATTATCTATATTCTATAGCCCAACTACTAAGCAATAATAAACTAATCTTTTTTGCAACAAACACAAACTGACACCATTTCGGTTGTAATACGCATTCTAAATATAGACTCAAACAGAACTGGTGAAACGAAGCCTCTGAGTGGCTCTATCTAGTTGAAGTGACGTCACTGTAAACGGCACTCAAGAGCAATATAATGATATCTACACTTTTCTTCTATTCAATGTTCTGTGGTTTGGAACACTTCTTGTGTACGTGTGAATGGTATCAGCAGAGTACAGAGAATATACTATTCTGTTTACTATGGTATCAGTGTGTGAGAAGAGAATTTGGAATGAGTGGTGTTACCATAGGCCATAGGGTGTTACTGAGCTGAGAAAGATCAACAACCTGTAGAGATGACTTGATCTCAGGTCTGTGAAATGGAAAGTGAAAAAGCTGTTATTTTTTCTGTGTTATTCAATTCTAATTAGAGATAGCTACCCTCCTGATATATTTTATTGAAATTGATGCCTATACTACTAACTACTTCATGTACTTATTACTTAACACATGGACAGTTTGCACAATATGGGAGATATTTGCTTATTTGGGAAACTGGTAAAAAGTGTTTGTAAAGATCTTTTCTACTGTTTGTAGCCACTCTGGAAAATACCTTAGACTAACTGATGAATTTTAGAGGCTAAATGCTGCAGATTATACAGTTAGTTCCCATTAACTTATTACTTTATTTTAAGGTTTGCTAAACTCCAAGAGTCCTACAGAGAGATTAATCCATCAGAAAAGACCACTTCTACCAGAGTGGGTTTGTAGCAAAATTAATGGAAATATATGGATTAGGTAGCCTAATTCAAAATTTTTTGTAGCAAAATTAATATAATTATTAAATTATAGATACCTAGTAGGTAGGTAGGTAATTAATTAATATAATTAAATTATAGATACCTAGTAGGTAGGTAGGTAATTAATTCAAAATTGTTATGAGTCTGTATGTATGAGAGAGCCAGTCTGCAGAATATGGAACATTTTTCTAAGACTCCCAGTCTGGAAAACTGCTTAGGCTAACAGATGAACTCTATATGCTAAATGCTGCAGATTATACCCAGTCTGCAGAAACTGGTTAAGTGTTCGTAGAGATCTCTTAATGTGTTCATAGCAAAATTAATGTAAATATAGGAATTAATTTTGCTTTGATTTTGCTTTGTCAACTTTCTATGGAGCCACATTGTGCGCTTTAACCAAAAAGGATGGTGGCATCAGACCCATAGCAGTTGGTAATACCTTGCGTAGGTTGGCTGCCAAGGTTGGTGCGCGCCCCTTACACTCTCTCGGTAGTGAATTAAGACCGGTTCAGCTTGGGTTCTCTACGAAGGGTGGCTGTGAAGCTGCCGCACATTCTGCAAGACGGTACTTGAATGACTGTAACCATAGGAGGGTGTTTCTCAAGGTGGATATGAAAAACGCTTTCAATTGTCTGAGGAGAGATACCTTCCTTACTGTTATTCGTAACTGTGTGCCGGAGCTATATAGACTCCTTTGGCAAGCTTATTCTTCGCCTTCAGCTTTGTTTTTTGGTGAAGAGGTGCTGAGGTCGGAGACAGGTATCCAGCAGGGTGACCCTTTTGGACCGGCTATGTTTGCTCTTGGAATTGACGAGGTGGCTCGCAGGGTTGAGTCAGAGTTCAATGTATGGTATCTGGACGACGCAGCCCTGGGAGATACACCAGGGAGAGTTTTGGAGGACGTAAAAACCTTGATAGATGGGTTGAGTGCCATCGGACTTGAAGTTAATAGCGCGAAATGTGAGCTGACCATTCTCGATGATAATGCCCCTGGTGAAACAGAATTTTTGTTCCGGGCAGTGCTTCCAAATGTCAGAGTGGTTCATAAGGACAATTGCTCCTTGTTGGGTGCGCCTTTAAGTGACTTGGGTATCCCCGAGGAGATTTTAAGGAAGAAAGAAGATCTGGATCTCATGGTCTCTCGATTGCGGGTGGTGGATAACCATCAAGCCTTCTTTTTGTTGAGAAATGTTTTCTCCATTCCGAAGCTACAATATGTTCTGCGGGCTTCTCCAGCTTACAAGCACGTAGTCGAACTTAGCTGCTTTGATGAATCACTTAGATCTGCCGTTGCCAGTGTGACCAATGTAGAGATGTCAGCTGATTCTTGGGTTCAGGCAACTTTACCGGTTGGCCTTGGTGGACTAGGTTGTAGGAGAGCTGGAGATATTGCCTTGCCTGCTTTTGTGTCTTCAATGTATTCTGTGAGTGATTTGGTTGAAACTATTCTTTCTAATATTAATGTAGTCGATACCGGAGAGCTTACGGATGCAGTTGGGACATGGAGGCAGGGTTTACAGGCTGGTCTCCCGGTACCAGTCCATGAGTCCAGTCAAAAAGAATGGGATACACCACGGGCTCATTCATTAATGGAGAGTCTGTTGGCTAGAGCTGATCAGGTGGCAAGGGCACGACTATTATCTGCATCTCTTAAAGAAACTGGAGTGTGGTTGAACGCGATTCCCATACCGTCATTGGGTACACAGCTCGATCCAGAGGTCCTGAGGGTAGCCATTGCTCTCAGAGTTGGTGCCAGAGTTTGTGAACTTCATTCTTGCCGCTGTGGCAGTGGGATGGATGTCAGAGGACTGCATGGCCTGTCTTGTAGGTACAGTTCTGGGCGTCACCCAAGACATGCAGCAATGAATGATGTGGTAAAACGGGCTTTGCAGAGAGCAGGACTCCCTTCAGTACTTGAGCCTCCTGGACTTGACAGAGGTGATGGTAAACGCCCAGATGGTATTACTGTGTTTCCTTACATGAATGGAAAGAGTCTGATTTGGGATTGCACGTGTGTCGACACATTTGCCGAGACACACCTCAATGATTCCGCAGTTGAGGCCGGATCAGCTGCCGGGGCTGGGAGAACCGTAAACGTCAGAAATACTCCGCCCTTGGAGATGCATACATATTTGAGCCAATTGCTATAGAGACCACAGGAGCGTACGGTAGAACAACCTCCTTAATCATGAAGTCCATAGGTAGACGCCTTGTTGAGACAACGAATGATCCAAGGGAGTCTGCCTGCTTCCAACAGCGAATGGCTCTTGCGATCCAGAGAGGGAATGCCTTCAGCATCCTCTCAGCCGCGAAGGAGAGGTTTTAGAGGGTCGGGTCCACCCCTTCAGGGAACTCAACCCCTCACTCGTAGTTCCTGAAGGAATTTCCTCTTCTGTAAAGATTTTATCCTTCTTGTTTTTAATGGAAAAATATTGTCTTTTTAAACCAAAAAAAAAAAAAAAAATTCAGAAGTGTTCGTAGCAAAATTAATGTAAATATAGGAATTAATTCAAAATTGTTCGGAGAGAAAATCCCAAATATCTCACATATTCTGCAGACTGGGATTATACAATTTTTTTAAGTGTTGATTTCAAATAAATTGTATTGATTTTTGAATAAGGAGATTAGTTATTTACCTCCTTTTGATGGAGTTAAAGGGACTCGTTTCTTCAGTTGGTAACTTGGTCACAAAGCGAAGATATTGGGATTCCATATTTACTGGAAGCATCTCTATACGTCAGTGCACCACTTTCAACCGAGGCAACTGCTTCCAAAACATCATTTTCGGCGGTATATTTGCGACTCTGTGATCTTTTATTTTATTTTTAAAAGACGTAAATATAATAAAGATAAAATTGTTCGCCGATACAGATCTGTAACATATGCTCGAACAAGTTTGTTCGGTAGATGTGTTCCATGCAATAAGGAACCCAATCACCAAACAAGTAATCTTTTCTGAAAAACGTCTCTCAGACATGTAAGGGTTGATAAAGGTTTAGGTGCTATGTTATAGCAACAACCAATCAGTACAGAGTGTTCATTGTAAGTACAGGTGCTCAAGGATCACAACAAACAATAGTATATAATTATTGAAGTATACAAGCTACGATAGATTTTTTAGTACGTATGTGAAGCTAACACACGATTGATCGATACTACACCGACCATTGGGTTTGTTCTACTACTCTAGTCTCCAAAATTTTTCTAATTTGTCTCCAAAGTGACAAAATTTCTTCAAAAAAAATATCTCAAATAATAGCATGTAAACATAGAGAGTAATTAGTAAATAGTCCTCAAGATCTAGTTTTGATGAATTTTCCCTCATATATAGTTTCCAAAGATCTCTGGCGACATGGACGCGCTTTGCAGACTGGGTCCACAGCATTGAGCCTCCAAAATTCATCTGTAAGCCAGTCTGTATTTCATGGATAATAATATTCTGGTAAAGTCGGTGGATTTTTAGCTATTTATTCCTATGTTACCATTCATTTTCGGTGGAAAAATGGGTAAAATGTTGGTGGATCAGCCAAATTAGTGCAAATTTATGGTGGATTTTTTCAGCTTTTTTTTCAAAAAGTCAGTGTAATTTCGTGCACCAAATACAGACTGATCTGTAAGCCTAAGCCCTAAGGTAGGTATTCTCCAGAGCAGTGGCACAGAGATTTTAATTTGAGAGAGAGACCAGTCTGCAAAGCAACGAAAGCATGCACAATTAGTCTCCAGATATTTAATTTTTGTTTGGGGCAATTTGTCTGACCAAGATGACCAAAAATATCAAATTCTCTCCACTAATTACATGTAAACAAACATAGGAATTATTAAAAATTGTCGCAGAATAATTCAAAGTCTCAATAGTCGCTGGATAAGCTTCACAACTTCATGCATCTTTGGCAGATTGGGAGAGATTGACTCTCTGACTCTAAGTAGCAGTCTAGCAGATTCAGAATCTCTAGCAGGTAAATTAATGGTTACATTATAAATAGCCAGTCTGCAGAATATGGGAGATAGATATTTGGGATATTCTCTCTGAAAATTTTTGAATTAATTCCTATATTTACATTAATTTTGATATGCTATATGCTATGAACACTTCTGAATTAATCCCTTAATTTACAAACAAAATAAGAGATCTCTGCGAACACTTTACCAGTTTCTGCAGACTGGTTGCATAGGAGGTACCAGTCTGCGAAATATGGAATATTTTTTCAAAACTCTGCGGGAGTTTCCAATTCCCTTGTTACCATTAATTTACCTGTCGGTCGCAGATTCTGAATCTGTTACTGAGGAGTAAAGAGAGTAACTCTCAAGCCAGTCTGTATTTGGTGCACAAAATTCCACTGACTTTTTAAAAAAAAAGCAGAAAAAATCCACCATAAATTTCCAATAATTTGCTGATCCACCAACATTTTTCCATTTTATCTACCAAAAGGAATAAATACATAGGAATAAATAGCTGAAAATCCACCGACTTTGCTGAAATATTATTATTATTTTCAAATACAGACTGGCACGGGAAAAGGGACACATTCTGCAGATTAGCATAGGTATTAATTCAAAACCTCCTGCAGCTAAATTAATGGTTACATAGGAAATTATTCAAGATCTCCCGTAGAGATATATAATTTCTAAAATTGGGATCAGATTTGTCGCAGAGAGTCTGTCTTGGAAAAATGTTCCACATTCTGCAGTCTGGATTATTCTGTTCGCAGCAGACTGGCATCGTCGCCCAGTTTGCAAAAGATGCATGAAGTTGTAAAGTTCATACGGCATCGCGGTGACTATCGAGTCCACAGTCCTTGAAATAATGAAATTAGTTTGAAATTTTTCTCCTGAATTATCCAGCAACAATTTCTTATTTAATTCCTATGTTCACATGTAATTATTGGAGAGTATCTTGAGAGAAAATATTCTTATGGAGACAAATTTGTTGAAATTTTAGTTAAATGTATTACACACTCGTTATATGTTTAATATTAACTTCCTGTTAGACTAGCTCAGCTATATTAAATTACCTATTGTTTAAATAACCATGTATTACTTTTATGTGAAACGGACGTAAGGTCTAAAGTCTATTACATTCCGGCGAGTGTTAAATAACACTGCATGTAGTTTCTGAAGGTAGTCTGACTTTTACATTACTCAGAGAGAGATGTGATTCCATCATCTCTCTCAATAGACTTCTAATTGTATAACATATTTACTCTTTAAATAAACTCTATGTCTTAACGTTGTTAACCCACTGTAATTTAACCTAATTCTAACAAAATTGCCCCAAAGATTAAATATCTTGAGACTGATTGTGCATGTCTTGCAGACTGGGGCATCGCAGCCTCGCAGGTGAATTGCGGCCTTTTAATTTTTAAATGCTTGAGGTCCCCCCTTCATTTTTGATTGTGGCCGCATTTAGAAGCTATGATGTTTCTATTGTTAGAGTCTAGAGGCAGCAGTTAGTGTGCCCAGACTGCACAAGCTAGTAATCTGTTCTCCAAGAAATCTTCTCATTAGACTTCTGTTCTCAATAAAATACATGTAAATATAGGGGAAAATTACGGATTGTTCACACAGAAAATGTCCCATATCTGACAACTGCAACCAACATTTCCACTTCTTCTCCTCCTCTAAACCTAAGATTTTTTTCCTAAAATTAATGGTAATATATGCTTAACCTTTTTAACTTGTTACCTGCTTGCCACTGCCAGTTGCCTTGCTAGTGCCAGTCAATACATATCTAAAAGTAAAAACTGAATGGAGCACCAGGAAGCAAGCAAAATATGATTCACCACTGGGCACTGTACGTTTTATCAAATGGGTAATTTAAAATTAATTTGATTTGAATGAAGATTAATGATATATGGGTAAATTTGTGCTTAAGGTCTGTTTACACTAACTAACTGCAGCCTCTAACAGCAGAAACATCGTAAGGGCGTACTTACTACTACATCTGACTTTCAACAATAAATTATAATACTATACTTAAAGTTTTATTGAATTATATATTGAATTAGATTGATGAATATGCTATTTGTATATGATATGAATTTATTCAATACTTACTGATTAATTAATTAAATATTTAACGGGGATAGTTATATTGTAGTGGGATACTATGTATATACTGATGTTATAATTAATATGTTTAAAACCTGAAAGGGAAATAATAATTAGTCACCTTAAACCTATAGACATGCATATATATGCACTAGCCCTTTAAAAGTTAACTTCACAGTACAAACAGGAATGCATGTTCAGTATTATTGTGTCTCCTAGTGTAAAGATGTGTCTTGTGCTGTGTGATTTCTTATGTTAATGGTTAATGTGTTTACAGGTATAGATCATAAAGGTTATCGATGTTAAA
This sequence comes from Caprella mutica, assembly GCA_947561585.1. Classification (NCBI taxonomy): domain Eukaryota; kingdom Metazoa; phylum Arthropoda; class Malacostraca; order Amphipoda; family Caprellidae; genus Caprella; species Caprella mutica. The sequence goes on from CANNZV010004180.1 coordinate 18,212, forward strand.
GTTGAAGTGATTTATAAATGATAGTATAATGCTTAAATGATATTCTGTACATGCTATTGAAGGAAAACCAGGGTAGGTTTATTGTATATAATGTGTGTGTGTATATATGTAAGTATTTATGTCTCAATTAGTAATAGTTATTTTTGCATCTTTTACAGCCTGGTTTTCTGATGTTTTTGTTTCTGGTTTATGCTGATATGTTTTATACATTTCGCAAAGTTGTAATATAAGTACTCTCAATACAATAGTCTACATGCAACTATAGTCTACTTCACCCCATACTCAACCAAACTACTCTATCAATCAATAGTCTATGTTGTGGGACACGGCCCCCCAACAATATAGAAACGAGTTTATGAAGGGTGACATGTAAAAATATAAATGTATGAACTATGAACCTGATATTAGAAATTTGAATAACTAATAATATCTATAGCTAACATGAATATAATACTCAGTAATTCACTATAATTAAACAATGCTTACCCTGGTCTTAACTTCTTATAGAAAACTTCTTTGCTTACAATTGCACAATTGCTCTCTATAGCTTATGCTAATTCACCTTGTTTCGATTAGGTAACCATCACCTTTCAATACTGATGTATGAAATTATTACAAGTAGCTAGCTACATACTGTTTATCGGAAAAATTGATCAGAATATTCAACATAGTTTGATACTAATCCTACACTTCACTGTTCATATAGAGGCACACATCACATTACCAAAGTAAGCTGACCTTTATCTTTAACTAGAACTTCTACACAAACTATTCTAACACTAGAAAATTAATTTCAACCCAACCATTGAGGTTATCGACAAAGTGAGGTGCACGTTACCTTCTCTAGATAATTTCCACCTCTCTGACTACATTTTTCTTTTTTAAGGTATGTACATGGTAAGATGTGTATTTACACACTATTAGCAACACTGCAAGGAGGTGGAGGTTCTGTCATGGTGTGGGGTGTTTTTTGTACATGGCCCTGGGCCCTTAGTTCGATTGAATGGTCAAATTAATTCAACCAAATGCATGGATATGCTAAATGATCATTTTGGAAACTATTTTGATGCTCATGCAGGATAACACACCCATCCACACAGCTGGCAATGTGTAAAGGTTTCTCCAGAAGCATAACATTAATTGTTTAGACTGGCCAGCTCAATCAGCAGATCTAAATCCTATAGAGAATGTATGGCATTACATAAAGGAACAACTTCGAGATGCTTGAAAAGTGGGATACCAGAGAGAGGTTATTCAACTAAATACTAGTAGTTTTTACATCATGCTGACTTTCTCTTTGCCCTCTTCATTTTCTAAATAAATTGGCTGACACAAATATTAAGAAATAACATGGGAACATAGGAATTAAATATGATTTGGACCAGCCAGTAGGAGTAATCCACAAATCCTGTTATACTTATTATTATACCAGGATTATTATTATCAACTGGTGGTGAGCTCTTCATTTTCAGATATTTTTTCCAAAACACCAAGACAAATCTGAGTGAAATTATAAAGTAGATCTCTGCAGGGATTTGAATTAATTCCTATGTTACCATTAATTTAGCTACAAAAGCTAAATTTCTCTCCCTCCAAAACGGTTTCTCTCCAAAAAATGGGCTTTGTAAAGAAGAGAACAGGACTCCCTTCAGTGCTTGATCCTCATGGGCTTCACAGAGGTGACCAGATGGTTGTTAGAATTAGGTTAAATAACAGTGGGTTAACAACGTTAAGACATAGAGTTTATTTAAAGAGTAAATATGTTATACAATTTAGAAGTCTATTGAGAGATGAGTTAATAACATCTCTCTCTGAGTAATACTAAAGACAGACTGCCTTAGGGTTCTACAAGCATTGTTATTTAACATTCGACGGAAGTGTAATAGACTTTAGACCTTACGTCCGTTTCTCATTAAAAGTAATACATGGTTATTTAAACAATAGGTAATTTAATATAGCTGAGCTAGTCTAACAGGAAATTAATATTAAACATATAACGAGTGTGTAATACATTTAACTAAAATTTCAACACTCCTCCTCACACGACATTATATATTTTTCATGCCTATTAATTCAACTAATTTGGTAAATCTATCAATAGGCAACGGTTTAGTGAATATGTCAGCAAGCATAGTTTCACTTATATTTTCATGCGTCAGTCTAGTCACAATATTAAAGCTATGCTTTCATAGGTGTTACTTGTTCAAACATATGAAACTATTTCCAATTGAGGTACTAGTGTACTTCGTAAAGTTGCTCTTTACGATGGCTTTAGATTAATTCATTAGTTTCAAAGTCAATAGGGATGCGAAAAGACACCCGCCTTCAAATTTCTGATGCGTATGGACACCCCGATGCTACTCCGTGAGGAGTATAAATTCAGAAAATTATATTCCGCAGCTTGTAGAAAGGAAGTAATCATTGAATACACTTTTCTTCCAGTAAGTAGCTAGCTATGGCCTGAAGGCTGAGTCTTTTGTTTATAGCTACAACCCAGTTTAATTCTTTGATTGAGATGTTTAATTTGGAATTATTATAATTATATTATTTATCAGTATCAGGGGTTTCTTTGTTTCAATGTTATTGGGAATTAATATCTGTAAAAAATCTGGGGTTAGTCTCAGCCACTCTGCAAAAGATAGGTTAAGTTCATCTAGTAACTGTTGGAGGGAGGCCTTGAAATTGGTCCACTGAAGTTCTGTAATATCCAGCGACAATTTTCCAATTAATTAATTACATAAATTATTGGAGAGTATTTGAGATGAGTAAAGTTTCTCTAAAAATTAAATATCTGGAAACTGAATTTGAATACTTTGCAGACTGGAGTCTGAGGAGCCATGATTCATATTATGGCCCTGACTTTCAGATATTTTAATTTGAGAGTTACTCTCCAACTCTCAGCAGCAGATTCAGAATCCCTCGCAGCTAAAAATTAATGGTTACAGGTAACCTACCCACCATGGTTACCCAAATGAATACTATAAACACTTATCTTAATCTGAGATGTACACAATGTTATATCTGAAAAATGCAAGTTACACAATGATATTCACACAAACACAATATATCATCACCACTTTGACAAGGCATGTCTACACTGCATGAATGCTAGATGAATACTGACTGGTTGGTGTGGTAAGCTCTATGATAATGACTATGTACATTGGCCCTAACTAGTTACCTAACTACTACTTGTGTCACCTACTGAGTGACACAATTATAATGCTAATTTATATCTACAAATTTATACCTACTAATGAATTGTTTGCAGATTAGCACATAACAGGATTTGAGGATCAGCCAAATTATTGGAATAATGTTGGTGGATTCAGTCAGTGGGTTTATGTAGCTGGCTGGCTATTTTATTAGTGATTTAACAGATAGCTAAATCAAAGATATTAAACTACAATAAGATACATTACTCTTCTTGACAATTTCTATTTTAAAAATGCAATGTGGCATCATCTGGCCGAAAATAAAATTGAAACTAATACTTCTTACCAAGGCACAAAATAGCTGTAACAAAATGACGCTATTTTGAGCGAGCCCCTTCAATTTTCTCCTATGTTATTAGGAGATAACTATTCTATGATAATTAATATAATAACTAAATAAATATAGTATCAGGTTTGCGAGAGCAAAAATTTCCATCATAATTCATGCTTAGCATGTTAAAATACCATATAATTACATGGCTACTGCAGGGCAGGTCTACTGCAATTTCTGTCAGTAGGAAAAGCGTTAAATTGTGAATTAACTATTTTTGTTTTCATTATTCATATTTCAATCATAAAATAAAATGTATCTCCAATGATATCATAGAAATATTAATTTTTTTCTTAGCTAATTATGATAATATATTAATTCCTTAGACAATTCTTAATAGTTATTATTTATTACAGGAATGAATGAATGATCCATTAATTAATATAAAGTTATCAATTCTTTTACAATGAGGGCTTGGCCCATTTTCTCCACTGTTGTTCTTCTACTGACTTTTCATCATGTTGAGTGTTGGGACACTGCAGAGATGGAGGTGTTTGATGTTGTGGAGGAAATTAAAGAAAACTTCTATGAGCTAATGGGTCTTACTCAGGTAAATACTTAAAATATTTCTAATGCAATATATAAATTTGCATTTCAATCTATGAAAGTGGAGGGTTTGTTTTTTCTTTTCTATAAATTTAACCATAACTCTGTCCCAATAATTGGTAACATACGTCATCAAAATATAACTAAAATCTTTTGTACAGGCTGCTTCCACCTCTGAAATCAAGAAGGCTTATCGCAGCCTCTCCAAGCAGCTTCATCCTGACAAGAATGATGCTGCTGATGCAGAGGTCAAATTTAGAAATGTAAGTAGCTACACCTTCAAATTTTCACTATACCTTAGCTATATTCCAAATTTAATATTATATTATAGCTTACAATCTTATGGGTAACTGAAAATTTTGTTTCTCTCTTTCAAACATTCCCAAGGATTCCATATTTAGCTAGCTGATATTCCACTATTTTGGTAGCTCAAAATCTTTACTGCATTTATTCTATCAGTATGATATAAGTCAGGGATCTCCAAACTTATTGTTGACTGACCCCCAGTAACAGTACAAAAAATCCTCAACTATTGCTTATAAAAATATTATGTTAAAATAATTTCAATTTTAAACATTAGCGGTTAGCAAGCTGGCTGATACGATATAATATCTCTTCATTGAAATAGTCGGCATTAATGGGGTTAATGAGCTTGATAAACGCCAGCAAAACTTATGATGTTAGATTGAAAATTTGTAAATTTTTGGTCTCAAATAACCACAATTCTCACAAGGTCAAGGTGTCCAATGTACAAATTTCTTTGTAAACAGGTCTGTTCTTCATTAATGACTAAAATCAAATCTTTATTCAAGTAAATTCTATATTCAACCATTATAATTATTAACTTTTTTGCCCCCCACTCACTCAGAACTGTTTCAGATCAATTTCTAATCTTTCCAAACACTTAATGGGGCATCTCCCCCTCCCTGCCCACCTCTTAATCCCTCATCTCGGCTTAACTGCACTTCCACATCTCATACAACACCTTCCTCCTCTCCCTCTCATCTCCAAACACTCCAAAATAAATAGCTCCTCGTCCTCTTTATCTTCTCTACACAACTTGCACCTGTCACTTTCCTCATCCTATCTTCTACAGTTCAACATCAAACATCCTGTCCTCAGCAAACCACAGCCTTGATGCCACTTCCTCAACATTATTTTCCTCTCTTATCTCATCTCATTCTTGAACTTCCTGTGAAGCAGCCTCAAACTGCTTCTCTGACCCACCTTCTCCCACCACTCCTCATGCACCACCTCTGCTAACCTTTTCTTCACTTGCTCCATTGACATTAATTTCAACACTACTTCCCAGTTCATCCACATTTTTTTCTTTCTCAACTCCTCATCCATTCACTCTGCCTTATCTGTTTATTTCTTATTACTCTAATTACCATCATGTTCTTCCCTTGTTCCACTCTCCTGAAATACTTCCTCGCGCCACTCTACTCTTCACCGTGCCTATGTCTCCTCTTATCCCTGCCACTCACTGCTGCATTCTTTAGTGCTCCCGACATCCTTCATATTGCTGCGCATTCTCTGCAAAATATCCACATCCTCCATCCTTATTCTCGAAACCTCCGACCCATACAGAGCACTAGCTACCTCCTTCCAATAACTCTTACTTCTTTTCTGTAACAGAATATCAATCATTGTTTTGCCTTCCACACCATATCATTCTTCAATTTCTTAAACTTTCTCCTACTCTGCACCCTCACACCTAAATATCTCACTTCCTCCACCACTATTATACCCTCAACTTCTTCGACCTGCATGTTGACATTAAACAAGACAACTAGATAGACTGATTCTTTTCTTTATTCATCTCTAATCCATATCTTCCTGCCACTCATCTCGAATCTGCAAAAATAGACCATGAATGTAATCAATTTAAAAAACACTGTTGGCGCCGCCACGTCCATGTCTTATGCCACTCTCAACCTCCACCTCAACATCATTCTGATCACCTACCTATCACAAGTCTTGTTACATCTTCATTGTTTTCTTAAAATTTCGTTCACGTACCCCCTTCTGACCCTTCTGTGTTCATCAACCAACCCCCAGAAAACGCTCATAGACCACTTTGGCGCCCCTGATATAACTGACCAGGATATGTTTCAATAGATTTGCATACATGCAAGAAAACCCTTGACATACAGTATAATATGCAACAAACTAAGGTTAAAATTTTGACCTTTTTTATTGCATCAACTATGTATGTACCAAACGGTTGTTGTCGCATGCGTACCAATACACAAGATGAGACTTTTTATTATATGTTCCTGATACATGGGGAACGTATTAAATATATTCTATCCACCTATTTAGTAAGCTGTTAATTCACCCTTAAAAGCTATACAGTCGGGTCAGAAAATATTCGTACCATACGATAAATGTAACATTTTCCTTTATAACTTCTAAAATATCAATTCCTGAATTCCAAATTTTTGTACACTTTTAGATCTGACATCGATAATGATACAAAATTTTTTTTAAAGCAAATCTTTATCAATAACAAAAGTTACAGAGATTTAATTAGAAAATGGGGAGACAGACGAAAAAATAACATATTTAATTGAAATTCAATATTTTTAAGACTCTACGAAGGTGATAGGGGTTTATATTCATGAACTACAGTGTAGTACCGAGCCTTTTTTGTATACAGTCCTTGTTATTCTCCCATATATTGCAACCGTTGGCTTTGTTTAATAATTTGTCTTTTTATAAATCTAAAATCATGCCAAAAGCTAAAGAACACAGTATGGAGGTGAAGAAGATAGTCTTAGCGATGCACAATGACGGAAAGGGACCCACCAAGATATCCAAGGAGCTAAAACTACCAAAATTCACGGTCCAATCCATTATTAAGAAGGTAAAGGATGTTGGTCACCTGGAGAATCTCCCTCGTAGTGGACGTCCGGTAAAGGTTTCCCTCACAGGTATCCGAAGAGTTGTTCGAGAGGTCAACAAGAACCCCCGTGTGACCAGGGATGAAGTTAGGTCAATCTTGGAACAATCTGGAACAAGTGTCAGTCGATCAACTGTAAGTAACATTCTGCACAAGGATAACTTGAGAGGCTGCCGTCCTAGGAAAGCTCCTCTACTGCGTTCTATGCATTTGAAGGCTCGTGTCAAGTTTGCAAATGAATACTCCCCTAAAGAATCCACTTATTGGAACAGTGTTTTGTGGTCAGACGAGATTAAAATAGAGTTTTTCAGTCATTCTAGTTCTCAGTATGTTTGGAGGAAAAAGAATGAAGCCTTCAAAGCAAAGAATACCATCCCTACAGTGAAGCATGGTGGAGGCTCACTGATGTTTTGGGGTTGCTTTTCGACTAAAGGTGTTTGTGCGTTGGTTCGAGTGAATGGTATAATGAAGAAAGAGGATTATCGCGATATATTGGAGGAAAAATTGAAGCAGAGTGCGAGGAATCTTGGAATGGGACGTCACTGGATCTTCCAACAGGACAATGATCCAAAGCACACCTCGAAATTTGTGTCCAAATGGTTAGCAGATGAACGTGTTAATGTCCTCCCATGGCCATCTCAATCACCAGACCTCAATCCCATCGAAAATATGTGGGCTGAATTGAACAAAAGAGTAAAGAAAAGGCAACCAAGTAATCTGGCAGAACTTGAGATCATTACAAAAAAAGAATGGAGTAAAATAGACAGAAAGTTATCGAGAACAGAGGATTCACAATTGACTATTAAAACAATATTATATACATTTTCTTGTTACAGTATGAATACTTTCTGCCCCCCCATTTTCTAATTAAATCTCTGTAACTTTTGTTTGTTATTGATAAAAATTTGCTTTGAAATTTTTTGTGTATCATTATCGATGTCAGATCTGAAAGTGTACAAAAATTTGGAATTCAGGAATTGATATTTTAGAAGTTATAAAGGAAAATGTTACATTAATCGTATGGTACAAATATTTTCTGACCCGACTGTAGCTATGTCTATATGAAGTCAACTTGTACATAACTTTTGAAATATAATGAGATGAATTGTTAGATATATCACTGAATTTGTAGCTATAGCTAGTTTTTTTACATCAACTAGTTACCTATAGCACGAAATTAAGTACCAAAAGTACAATATCAATTAACTATTATAAAAGAGCTCAACAATTCACTACTTTCTCCAAATAGCAAATTAGAAATACTAGCTACTGAGCTACTGTCAAACGAACAGTCTACACTATTATGTCTTGATTGAAGTTGGCACATGTTTTGTTTTCAGATGGTGTCAGTGTACGAGGTACTCAAAGACCCAGAAAAGAGGAAGCACTATGACAGAGTGCTTGTAGATGGTTTACCTGACTGGCGGTCTGCTGTATACTACTACAGACGAGCAAGGAAGATGTCCATGTTGGAAATTGGTCTGATTCTCACTGTGGTGATATCCATCACACAGTATTTAATGGCTTGGGGTTCTTACTGGGATCAATATAGAACTTTGGTAAGTACCAATACTGTTGATGGTTAAATAGTATTATAATGTTATACTAATGTATTGGTAGTTTTTTAAATATTTTTTAATAACTGTGTTTATTGATTATGAGTTGCATTACATTTAATTATATGTTACTATAGATGAGAAGTAGATTTTCTGCATTTGTGATTTCTATAAGTAACATACAATAAAAGTTGACTCTTCAAAGGCACCATTCAGTGACTTTCTCTTCAGCTTTGAAATAGCAAGTAATTACCTCTTCTCATTAACATTACCCTTGTGGAATGCTTTTACCCTCTCCCTTAATTTACTCTTTTTTTTCTGGAATAGTTCAATGACATATTTTCTAATTCTGAAAGGAGTATTTTGTGTTGAATTGGTACAGAATTAGTTCTATTCTAACAATTCTATATTTTATGGCTATTTAACTTTTTACTATATTTTCTTGACACAAATGACTTGAATATTTAGGATATTAAATAGCTAATTAGATTAGCAAAGTAGTTATAGGCAATAGCTATTAACTTTCTAATTCAAATGGTGCTAATTAGCATAATTTGTAAATAAGAGCTAGTGCTGGAGAATCATTCACCTCAACTTAAAATAAATCACATTGTTCGATAGACAAACAGTCATCATTTCTGAACTGTAATCGTACATCTGGAATCAAAAGATTTGTTCTGCTTTCCAAGATTGCACATTCTTACTTTATCCTATTCTATGCACCACAAATTAACTCTATTCTTTATTCTGTGAAGGAATACCAAATGGGAAGGAGAATAGGAAAGAAAAAGAAGAAGAGGAATGACGCTACTGACAATATACCATTAGATGACATAGAGAGTTTGATTTCAAAACCAAGCATGAAGAACATTCTGCCCATTCAGCTGTGCATGTTTGCTTACAAGATGGTCAGGTGGGTTGCTTCAGTAGACTCTTCTGTGCTTCACAATCTATTGTGTATATATAGCTAGCTATTTCAATTAGATTTTATAAAATAAGTAGTCCCCACCCAGAGGTTCTATGCTGAAGCTGTCTGTGGTGAGTGGAAGAGAAGAGGGGTGGCGTCCCTCGGTCCTTGAAGTGTTGTACTTTAGAATGTGTACCTTATTAGCTATCTTTTTTCATTTTTATCCATGTTTATTAATGTTTTAATTCTACATTCTGTTTTTGATGATAACGCTAGAGTTATGCTAGGTCTTTCTTTGATTTAAGTGTTAGGTATACATGCTGTTTTTGATGATAATGCTAGAGTTATGCTAGGTCTTTCTTTGATTTAAGTGTTAAGTAGGCTCTTAAGCTTCATTTACAATCACCTCTTCATTTTCCTCTTCCATCCGTGAGTGCAGTCACAAGTGCTTGTGTTCCATTTGTTACATTCCTTGGTACTAATATATACTGCCCTATTAAACCGATTACTGCCTTAGCAAACTGATTACTGCCCTAGCAAACTGATTACTGCCCTAGTAAACTGATTACTGCCCTAGCAAACTGATTACTGCCCTAGCAAACTGATTACTGCCCTAGCAAACTGATTACTGCCCGAGCAAACCAATTACTGCCCGAGCAAACCAATTACTGCCCTAGCAAACCAATTACTGCCCTAGCAAACCAATTACTGCCCTAGCAAACCAATTACTGCCCTAGCAAACCAATTACTGCCCTAGCAAACCAATTACTGCCCTAGCAAACCAATTACTGCCCTAGCAAACCAATTAGCTACTGCCCTAGCAAACCAATTACTGCCCTAGCAAACCAATTACTGCCCTAGCAAACCAATTACTGCCCTAGCAAACCGATTACTGCCCTCTAGCAAACCGATTACTGCCCTCTAGCAAACCGATTACTGCCCTCTAGCAAACCGATTACTGCCCTAGCAAACCGATTACTGCCCTAGCTAGCAAACCGATTACTGCCCTAGCAAACCGATTACTGCCCTAGCAAACTGATTACTGCCCGAGCAAACCAATTACTGCCCGAGCAAACCAATTACTGCCCTAGCAAACCAATTACTGCCCTAGCAAACCAATTACTGCCCTAGCAAACCAATTACTGCCCTAGCAAACCAATTACTGCCCTAGCAAACCAATTACTGCCCTAGCAAACCAATTACTGCCCTAGCAAACCAATTACTGCCCTAGCAAACCAATTAGCTACTGCCCTAGCAAACCAATTACTGCCCTAGCAAACCAATTACTGCCCTAGCAAACCAATTACTGCCCTAGCAAACCGATTACTGCCCTCTAGCAAACCGATTACTGCCCTCTAGCAAACCGATTACTGCCCTCTAGCAAACCGATTACTGCCCTAGCAAACCGATTACTGCCCTAGCTAGCAAACCGATTACTGCCCTAGCAAACCGATTACTGCCCTAGCAAACCGATTACTGCCCTAGCAAACCGATTACTGCCCTAGCAAACCGATTACTGCCCTAGCAAACCGATTACTGCCCTAGCAAACCGATTACTGCCCTAGCAAACCGATTACTGCCCTAGCAAACTAATCACTGCCCTAGCAAACTAATCACTGCCCTAGCAAACTAATTACTGCCCTAGCAAACTAATTACTGCCCTAGCAAACTAATTACTGCCCTAGCAAACTAATTACTGCCCTTGCAAACTAATTACTGCCCTTGCAAACCGATTACGGCCCTTGCAAACCGTTTACGGCCCTTGCAAACCGATTACAGCCCTAGCAAACCGATTACTGCCCTAGCAAACCGATTACTGCCCTAGCAAACCGATTACTGCCCTAGCAAACCGATTACTGCCCTAGCAAACCGATTACTGCCCTAGCAAACCGATTACTGCCCTAGCAAACCGATTACTGCCCTAGCAAACTGATTACTGCCCTAGCAAACCGATTACTGCCCTAGCAAACCGATTACTGCCCTAGCAAACTAATTACTGCCCTAGCAAACTAATTACTGCCCTAGCAAACCGATTACGGCCCTTGCAAACCGTTTACGGCCCTTGCAAACCGATTACAGCCCTAGCAAACCGATTACTGCCCTAGCAAACCGATTACTGCCCTAGCAAACCGATTACTGCCCTAGCAAACCGATTACTGCCCTAGCAAACCGATTACTGCCCTAGCAAACCGATTACTGCCCTAGCAAACCGATTACTGCCCTAGCAAACTAATTACTGCCCTAGCAAACTAATTACTGCCCTAGCAAACTAATTACTGCCCTAGCAAACTGATTACAGCCCTAGCAAACCAATCATTGCTCTATTGAATAGGGATGGGACTATACCAAAATTTTCACCGATACTGATGCCGATACCGATACTTAGATTAGCTATATATAAATGAGATTAATAATTCTGAAAATTAGGATTACCTATCTATATGAAATCATTGTTGCATCCATCAATTTAAATTATAAATTTTCTTTGTAATAGATAAATAAAAGATATTAAATACTAGTTGTATCGGCAATATTTTGTCTATTCCAATGCCGAGTAGCTACCGATACCAACCAGAAAAAAAAATCAAGAAAAATTGCCGATACTGATACCATCCCTACTATTAAACCAATCACTGCTCTATTAAACCAATCGCTGCTCTATTAAACCAATCGCTGCTCTATTAAACCAATCGCTGCTCTATTAAACCAATCGCTGCTCTATTAAACCAATCGCTGCTCTATTAAACCAATCGCTGCTCTATTAAACCAATCGCTGCTCTATTAAACCAATTACTGCTCTATTGAACCAATTAGCTACTGCCCTGGTAATTGTTTTGGTAACAGATATGTCATGGAGTAGATTTTCTGCATCCATGAGCTTGGTCACTGACTGGTGGTAGGAGACTTTGTTTATGGAGCCACTTTTCTTTTTGACTGCTTTTGCCAGTCCCTTGCCTTGTATTTAATTTTCTTTCAACGTCAGTGATATGGCATTTGGTTCTGAAGCAGACATTCAACAACCTACTATAATTAATTATTAGATAAGAGTAACTACCTAGCTACTATATATACGTATTTAATTATCTATTGCTGTTTTAAAACGAGTTTTATATTTTTCACACTGTAGTATAGTTATTAACTAAGTCAGCTCAGCTTGTATCAATATGGAAGGCTACATTTTTTCTAATATTTAATGTTTTCTACCATTTAGATATGGGCCCAGCATGTACAAAGAGTATAAGGAAGATGCAAAGAGAAGAGAAGAGATGGAGAAAGAGGAGAAAGAAAGGGAAGAGGATGAGGAGAGGCAGAGACTGCAACATGAGGAGCAAATGAAGGCGCGTAAGAACCAGCCAAAGAAGCGTAAGAAGCTTCACATACCAGAGGGGCACCAGTACTACCAGGCCAAGGAGGAGGATGGATGCATTCTACATGCTCCTGATGACCCTATGGAAGCAGCATCCAAAGGACTCAACACTGGTGAGCCACTGGAATTGTAATAGCTTCTGCGGAAAAAATTATATTTGAAAATATTCAAACCTCTTATTATAATGACTCTGTGGAAAATATTCAAAACTCTTATTATAATGACTCTGTGGAAAATATTCAAAACTCTTATTATGATGACTCTGTGGAAAATATTCAAAACTCTTATTATAATGACTCTGTGGAAAATATTCAAACCTCTTATTATAATGGCCCTGTGGAAAATATTCAAAACTCTTATTATAATGACTCTGTGGAAAATATTCAAAACTCTTATTATAATGACTCTGTGGAAAATATTCAAAACTCTTATTATAATGACTCTGTGGAAAATATTCAAACCTCTTATTATAATGACTCTGTGGAAAATATTCAAACCTCTTATTATAATGACTCTGTGGAAAATATTCAAACCTCTTATTATAATGACTCTGTGGAAAATATTCAAAACTCTTATTATAATGACTCTGTGGAAAATATTCAAACCTCTTATTATAATGACTCTGTGGAAAATATTCAAAACTCTTATTATAATGACTCTGTGGAAAATATTCAAAACTCTTATTATAATGACTCTGTGGAAAATATTCAAAACTCTTATTATAATGACTCTGTGGAAAATATTCAAAACTCTTATTATAATGACTCTGTGGAAAATATTCAAAACTCTTAGTATAATGACTCTGTGGAAAATATTCAAACCTCTTATTATAATGACTCTGTGGAAAATATTCAAAACTCTTATTATAATGACTCTGTGGAAAATATTCAAACCTCTTATTATAATGACTCTGTGGAAAATATTCAAAACTCTTATTATAATGGCTCTGTGGAAAATATTCAAAACTCTTATTATAATGACTCTGTGGAAAATATTCAAAACTCTTATTATAATGACTCTGTGGAAAATATTCAAAACTCTTATTATAATGACTCTGTGGAAAATTGGTTTAATAGTGCAGTAATTATTTTTAATTATATAATATTAAATATTAGCAGGTAGGTAGTGTGTCCAATAAAAATGTATCCAACGGACCACTGCAATTGAATCTATTGATTCAATTGATGTAATCAGTAATTGATTTAATACTGGAGTAATTGGTTTAATAGTGCAATAATTGGTTTAATAGTGCAATAATTGGTTTAATAGTGCATTAATTGATTTAATAGTGCAATAATTGGTTTAATAGTGCATTAATTGATTTAATAGTGCAATAATTGGTTTAATAGTGCATTAATTGATTTAATAGTGCAATAATTGATTTAATAGTGCAATAATTGATTTAATAGTGCAGTAATTGATTTAATAGTGCAATAATTGGTTTAATAGTGCAGTAATTGATATAATAGTGCATTAATCTGTTTCCAGGACTGTGGTCCAATGAAGAGTTCTGTGAGTTGGCCAGGCTGATGAATAAGTTCCCTGGCGGTACATCGGACAGGTGGGAGGTGATAGCGGAACACCTCAACAGATCGGCATATGAGGTGAGAGAGGGATGGAATTGTAGGAGAGAGGGGATGGTGTAGGAAGAGGAGGATTTACAGAAAATATCTTTTCCGTAGCTAGCTACATCAATCATTTTATTGACTTTATATAATTTTATTCAATATGAAATACTGCACCATAAATAGGTAACTAGCTATCCTAAAACAAGTCATTTAATATTATCCTCTGCTTTATTGCACCTTTCCGAGCATAGCTAAATAATTAAAGAAAGAAAAACTAACTATTTTCATAATTTCAGTTGAGGTACAGACGCAAAATGGAAATCAGTAAATAAATTAGTAAACAAACAGTTAACTTGTACAATGTACATTTGTACACATATCAAATACGTAAGAGACTGAGCTAGGGTAATGATTTTTAAAAGATTTCTTGAAATTATAAAGAAATTTTCTGTTCATGATATTAGCTGGTAGAGAAGTCCACAATAGAGGACCAGCAATCCTAACATTATTCCTTGACAATGTAAGTCTGATGTAGCTAATTAACTAACAATTTACCGATCTGTCCGGCTTCATACGAATGGGAGTGCAAGTTAAATGAATTACTGTATTTTTGCTGCGACCCGCTAGGAGCGCAGCCTAAGAACACCCCCTGATTGTTGGGGTTGTTAGGCATTTTGCGAGACTAGTCACTACTCCTTCAATAGTCAACCGATTTGATTGAAACAAACTTCAAATGATAGCCTTACTTATTCGCTACACTTTCTAGAGAATAAAAATTAAAAAATAATAATTTTAAATGTTAAAATTTGATAAAATATAATCGTGTGGACTTGTAATTTTTTCCGATTTTGTCACTAAAATTGCTTATTCTTCTTCAATAATGAATCGATTTGGTTGAAACAAGCATTAATATGTAGACTGGTGTATTTACTACAGTTTTTAGAGAATAGAATTTCGAAAATTTAAATTTAATGTTCAAAAATTAGAATTTTTTTAATACTTGGAATCTTTTCTGATGGTAGCACTGAAATTGCTTCTCCTTCAATAATGATTCGATTTACTTGAAACAAGCCTTAATTTTTTCTCTACAAACTCTGGAAGAGTTTTATTTAATTTTCGAATTATTTTTCAAAATATTGAATTTTGAAATTTATATTTTTTCAATTTTTTTTTTCACTAAAAATTTCAATAATTTGAAAACCAATTCGAAAAATCAAAAAAACGCTTCCACAGTTTGTAGAGAATCTTGTGGAGAATCGAATGCAAAAACCGTAATGTCATAGCTACAAAATTGTAGTATCAATTTATTAATTTACACACTGTTCGAAATTTGTTCAAAATTCGAATAACTCGTTTTCTATGGGTCGAATCGAAAAAATGTCAAGACACAAAAACATCTTAAAATTCATTTTTTATATGTGAACAAAGTTTCACAACCGTATCTTCAATAATAAAAAACTTTTCAAAATCTGGGAACGGTGCCCAGGAAGTGTGCAATTCTCCGGATTGGGTGCAACTTTCTCTGGTTTGGGTACAACCTTCTCTGTTTTGGAATTGGGTGCAGCTTTTTCTGGTTTGGGTGCAACTTTTTCTGGTTTGGGTGCAACTTTTTCTGGTTTGGTTGCAACTTTTTCTGGTTTGGGTGCAACTTTTTCTGGTTTGGTTGCAACTTTTTCTGGTTTGGGTGCAACTTTTTCTGGTTTGGGTGCAACTTTTTCTGGTTTGGGTGCAACTTTTTCTGGTTTGGAACTTTGGGTGCAACTTTTTCTGGTTTGGGTGCAACTTTCTCATGATTGGGTGCTGTTCTCAGGATGGGTGCAAGAGTGTTATTATAGCTCGGATTTGATAATTTACTATTGTAAGTTTGCCGTCAAACCTGAGTAGCCAAATATTCGATTGTTTGTATTATTTTTTGAAGACATGTAAATGAATTACCATATTGGAGCATTAATATTTGTTATTTATTGCTGCGACCCGCTAGGAGCGCAGCCTAAAAACACCCCCTGATTGTTATTGTTTGTGGATTTTGGGAAAATCGTTATTACTCTTTAAATATTGAACAGATTTGATTGAAACAAACTGTAAGTGGTAGTAGCTATGGCTTATTCGTTTCAAATATAAAAATTTGATAAAAAAAATATTTACGTATAGATTTGTAATTTCATTCGATACTGACACTAAAGTTACTTCTCTTTTCATAAATCTATTTGCTCGAAAATAGCTTTAATAGGTAACCCGTGCATTCACTAATATTTTTAGTAAGCAGAATTTTGCTAGTAATATAATCGTCATATAATAGTCAAAAATTAAATTTCTGTGTGGCTCACTTGCTGGCACATATTACAGTTAGTTCTTCATCTTCTATAATGAACTGATTAGATTGAAACAAATTTCTAATGGTAGCTTTACTAGATTTATATGATCACTTCAGAGGGTAGGAAAGTGAATTACGAAATTTTCACTGACTGCGTGATTTTTCTGTGCCCCTGACAAATTGCCATAGTCGCAGCTCCCCCCGGGGAGTATCACCCGGGGTGTTATGTCTTATTATAGAATACTCACTATCCGTTTGATCATCACAACTCATTTTTGCAGCATCATTAGCATGTTAGTATGAATAGCTATTATACAGTATGAGTCAAAAATGTGGGTACGAAATTAAAATCGCCACAACTTTAACAAGAACTACCGTATTTTTGTGTGGTTTTCTTTGGCTAATGTAGATTTTTGTCAGCTATAACCACATTTTTCGTTCGTTATTATATTCCGAATAGTTATTCTACAGGGTGATCATAAGTAGAGGGTTGTGAAATTGCGCTTGCGCGAGTTTATTTCCAACCTTGACTATCAAAAGAGCAGGGTTTGGTTTATCTCCGAAAATTAGCATGGTTTTAAAATACTTTTGTTTAATCAGAAGATAATTCCGGAATTACGACATATTTATGGAGATACTCTGAATCCTATATGGTTGATGCAGGGTTGTGTCACAGAACACGAACATTTTTTGTCAAAGAACGAAGAGGGAAATAATTGAACATCGTGTAGCTAATTAATAACAGAAGAGTCATACCATTGAATGTCCTCCTACGAGCCCAGATTTAACCGCTTGCGATTTTTTTTTGTCAGGTCATTTGTAAAATTATGTTAGCTCATCCACACCTGCTACTCTGAATCAATTAAAAGAGTGAATAGCGCATGGTGTGGATTTCTTGAAAGCTAATCCTGACTTGATCAAAAAATTAATGAAAGCAGTCAGAAAACGGGTGCAAAAATGTATTGAGAAAATGGGGGAGCTAATTAGATCTTCACAATATACTGGGTAAACTTACCTATTTTGATATCCTTTAAAAATTACATATCTCTTGCAAGAGCAATTTCATCAACCTCTACTTATGTCTATCTATCCTGTAGAATAAGGAATATAATGACAAAGGAAAAATTTGGTTGTAGCAGACAAAGATATGCATTAGCCAAAGATTACCAAGCAAAGATACTGTATTTCTAGCTAGATTTATGGCGATTTTAATTTCATACTCGTTATTTTTACTCAAATGTATGTAGCTACCCTCCAAAACTGACCGTAGCTAATATAAAATACTGGTAAGATTTTCATGTTTAACAGGTCATAAGGAACTCGATGAAGTGGATACTCCTGAGTAGTTGCTTCTTTCCATTATCATTGATTTCAAATTGTGCACTATTTTTGTTTTGATAACCCACCAAATTTCAGGCAATTTAGTCGAATATTTTTTGTGTTATAAATAACATTGACCCTTGACCAGATCACTCTCAAAATCGAATCAACTGATTCCAGGTTATTGTAATAACAATATTACAAAGGAATAAATAAAAATATTATATTATTCGTACGGGGATAAAACGCTAATAGAAACATAGCCTTTTACAATTTTGCGAAAGTAATGAATATAGCTGATAGATGCCAGCCTGCAACACTGACAAAAATATATATTATTAAATCCAATACAAATCAATAATTTATATTTCCTTCTGCACTGTTATAATTTGAATTGTATTTTTGTATTATATTGTAATGTTGGTAAGTTATTTAGTATTTACTTTGTTCTTATTTTCAGGTTACGAAGATGGCGCAGAAGGTGCGTGACAAGCTGGCTGCAGGGGCCTGGCTTCAAGAGCAGGAACAAACTGTGCAGTCTAAGGTAAGACCTGCTCTCTATTTACACAATAATATGCTTCCCCCTTTATTATTTTCTATTAAAGGTCCAGTGGAACTTTTTCTTGCTTCATATTATAACATTAAATAATGAATTAACATTCTTTATTTGGACACATTCTCGAAGCTCAATGGGATATGATTAACCGCCGAGAAATAAGAGATTCCGACTGAACAACCCTGAAGAGATAGATTGCGGGGGGATTTGGTTGATCTTGCGTGCTTCAATGGAATTGAATGATTTGCTGTGCCAGTGGGTGAAACAGTTAGATTCTGTCATGCTGGAAAAGTCCTCACAGTGTTAGTGCTTCCCCTCAAGGTGGAGGTCTCTCTTTGAAAGGAAAGAGTCAATGTAACTGCTGATAAGGTAACTCTCTCTACTTTCAGGGGGATCTCTACCATAAAAAGATCTATTTGCCTTGTTCTGGTTGCTGTCAAGCCACGCTGCTGACTTACGAATACTTGACTTAAATATGGAACTAGAATGGTGAACCAGCAAAAAATCCTCATGAGAACTGATGATGAACTAGATGTGGTGGTTATTAGTTACTGCAGAACAGAGCTATCTCATAAGAAAAAATTGAACACTTTAATTTACGAACCAGATGCCATTTACATCAACGGTATGACTCCTGTCAAGGAGTAATAATGATAATCACCCTGTGTGATTTATTTTTCGGCCTTAAAGGAACTAGTGGCACTACGAAAAAATATTGAGGAAAGAGAAGCTCAAAAGAAAAATAAACACATCCCCATCAGCACGTGAAATGTACAAAGAAAAGTCACTAGCTATCACCCAAATACTTCAAAGAGTCTAGTCGAAAGCACAGCAGAAATCCTGTTACCCTAATTAATGAGAAACAAAACATATCAAATCTCTCTAGAACTAGAAATAAACGCAAAGCTATCTTCACTTCAGAACATTCTCCATTAGCTAATGCAATTCAATGCACGTAGTAGCTACAAACTTCTGGATAGTCCCCTGAAATTTCACTTCATTAACATCAGAAATGGAAATGGATAGTGATTGACAAGAGCTTCGAGAAATCGATGTCCCCTATCATACAGGGTGGGGCGTAAGTTTGGAAGCAAATGAAAGTGCATATTCTAATCCAACGAAAAATATATTTAATAATTTACAGTTATGTATTAGCTATTACATGAGGGTTTTAAGAATTCAAAAATCATAAATTTATTCAAAATGTCCTCCCTTGTTTTTAATAACAGCCTCAAATCTCCTCCGAACTCCTACTGCGGCACGCAACTGTTCTTGTGAAATTTCCTTCCAAGATCTCTGGAGCGAACGCTTTAAATCATCCACACTGCGATGGAATTTACCACAGGCCTTTGATTCAAGAATGGACCATACCGAAAAGTCCATAGGATTAACATCTGGGGAGCAGGGAGGCCACATTTCTTCGGTCCAAAACCGTGGAAGATGGTCATGGCACCAGTTTTGAGTGACATTTGCAGTATGTGAAGTCGCACCGTCTTGCTGAAATGTCCATAGAGTGTCATTACCGAAGTGATCCTTAGCTGACTCCAACATTGGCGTCCAAATATTCTCAATATAACATTTAGCATTGATTTTGGCGCCTTGTTCCACAAAAATTAAAGGAGATCTCCAATTTTCTGAAACGGCGGCCCAGACTATTACTGAAGCAGGTTTCATGGTTCTGTGGACAGTTTTTTGGTTGTATGGGATGTCATTTGCACTTTTACCAATTATTCTGTCATTCCTCCGGTTGTGAGCCATTTCCACTGTGAAAATTTTTTCGTCAGACCAAACAATTTCACTAGCCGTGCCAGACTTCAATTCTCTCAGAAGTGGCTTTGCTTCTCTCCAATCTCTTTTTCTTTACAGCTTCTGACAGAGTCTGTCTCTTTTGGAGGGTGAAAGAGGACATCTTTAGGTCTTCTTTGACAACTCTTCTCATTGTTCTGGGACTCACATTAGCTGTTTTGGCTAACAATCGTATTGACCTTTTTGGGTTCTTCCTGATCTTCTCTCGGGCATATTTTATCAGTTGTTTGGTGCGTTGTGAGCGTGGTCTACCACTTCTTGGACGATCAGTCAAGTCTCCTCTCTCATTAAAACGCTTCACACACTTCCAAACAGTCGATCTCGCTATTGAGAGAGTCTTTCAAATGACGGAATCTGACTTCCCGGCACGGTGTAGAGCAATTATGGCTTCTCTTTTGTCTGACATTTTTGAATTGACTAAATTTTTGTAAAAAATATCACTGCCACGTCATAATGTAGTGTCTCTACTATAGTTCAAACCCTATCACCTACTTAGGAACTTATTTTTAAGAATTATATTAATGTTTGAAAAATTGCTTCCAAACTTACGCCCCACCCTGTATAACAAATCCAAACTGAAAAAAGTTGCTAGCATCCTTTATAGTGAATCTTCAATTAAAAATAGCTAATATAACTAAACTATTAAGATATAGCTAGTAACCAAAGAGACGAAAAAAAAGAGCTCAAACTAGTAAACTCGCAGCTATATCTTTATTATGGTAACAATATACTAAAATAAGCTTTCATATGGTTTTAATACATTGGAAAATATTTTGATACAAAGCTAACCCCTATCAACTTCGCATGATAATCTCTTAATACCAACCCGTACAGTGTATGCCTTCAGGAATAAGTGGATTTAAAATGTATGTTGACAAATCACGACCTCCTGGATATCATCATCTTGGCACTGGAATCTTTATATGGCACTCTCCTCCCTATGACTAAAAATAATCGTCACTCGGTTTGAGTAGATGTACTTGTGAAAATTAGATCTAATTTCCTTATAGACATCCTCTACATAAGTATACCTACGCATTTCCATATGCAAACTGCATCTGAAACATGCATAGTTCTATCTCTCTTGTGATGTATGGAGTGAATTAAACTGTCACATAAACTCCAATTTCAATTTATAAACATTGATCATTTCCCCATTAAATTATCACCCATTACTCCATATGCTCCGCATTCAATACTCAAGATTCATATTTGAGAAGACTGAATGGAATAAATTTCAAAATCTTCCAACGGCAATTAGATCCACAGACTCGTTTGCTCATTTAAATGAATGTGTTAGTTGTCTAACACATTTAAAGCATTTGTACAAATGTTCTATCAATAGTTCCATATTTCACCTCAAACAATAAATTAAGGGTAGCCATCATAAACTTTGAAATATTCCCGGATATTGGCAATTAACTTAATACTTTGTGAATAATTCTTTGCTACATCACTTCAATACATCTTCTGCCACAATATTTGTACAATACGAAGGAATTATCCATCTTTTATTCATCCTCAAGAATTGTCCACAATTTTCTGCATTTGTTGAATTTCTTCACTGTGTACAGTCTCCAATTGCCGTTGCCAGAGATATCTATTGCCCTTTGAAGGTCCAAAACAATTAGGCAACATATTGTGGCTCAGCATAAGCAGTATGGAGTCGTTGATTCCGAACCGAAGAATGTAAGACTTCACAAAACAACGCCGAGAGAAGGTCATACATCTCTTCAAATTAGCTAGCAAGATAGTTTCGACACTTCTGGTCAAATTTCTCGTGAGATTGGTGTCATGTCTGGTGGTACGGTGTCCCCGTCTACTCTTTCGCTTCGTCTTCAACATGTTGGATTGTAATTATTCGTCCCTGCGTCGAAGCTTTTAATCTCTAAAAAGAACCGGGAAGTGTTACTTGTGTTTTGTCATGAACATGTCATTTGGTCGATTGATCAGTGGTCGAAAGTACATTCTAGTGATGAATGAAATAAAACTAAATATCTTCGGTTCTAATGGGAAAGTACGAATCAAACGTAAAGTAGCGGAAAGGTTAATTCAGAAAACAGTTAAGTTTGGAGGTGGTAGGTAGTGTGATGGTTTGGCGATCATTTATTCTGATGGACCTGGTCTTATTGTTCTTATGCACGGAGTAGTTTTTGCAGAAGTATAAAACAGCTCTTTCGTAAACATACTCTCCCCTATCAACAAGCAGCTGACCTTCAACCACCGAATTTCATTCAGGACAACGTACCCTTCCACTCAGATAAAAAAGTTGGGTCCCTATTAGAAAATTAAAAAAACTGCTCAAATGAGCTGTACTTCACAGAGCCATGACCTCAATCAAATCAAGACTGTACTCAGAGAAGGAACTCTATGTGGAAGAATTATGACATTTCTTAAGGATGAATGGAAGATGGATAATTCCTTCATATTGTGTAAAATTAGTAGAATGTTGTTGCAGAAGTTGTATTGAATTGATATTGGAAAGAGTTATTTACTAAGAATTAAGTTAATTGTCATTATCCGGGAATATTTCAAAGTTTATGATGGCTACCCTTAACTTTTCACTAGAGCAAAATTTATTGTTTGAGGCGAAATATAAAACTATTGATAGAATATTAGTCCAAATGCTTTGAAATGTCATGGGAATAAATAGGAGCTCTATATGAAAATACGTGCAAAATTTCAATAACTACTGTGAGTTCTGTACGTTTTTTTGTAATTAAAGATTTCGATAACTTTTTCTTGTTTACCCTTATATTTTGGCCACTTCTGTTCTGT
The DNA here is from genome assembly GCA_947561585.1 of Caprella mutica. Lineage (NCBI taxonomy): Eukaryota > Metazoa > Arthropoda > Malacostraca > Amphipoda > Caprellidae > Caprella > Caprella mutica. The sequence goes on from CANNZV010004180.1 coordinate 41,381, forward strand.
ATAAAAACAATCTAAAGATCATTATTCTGACTTGTCATTCCAATATAATCTTTGAGACTCTTAGTCTCATCAATCAATAGCAACTCTCCTATTTACAAAAAAATTATATGAAAAAAAGATTATAAGCACAGGATGTCCGTAAATAAAGTAGCCGATTTGTAAACTATCATTACTTGAATATTGAACTAGGTATCATTTTAAAGATATAAATCCCAAGGTTTATTTCATAATAAATTTAGTATTAGCTACATGAGTAACATGACCACCACCACCACCGCCACCAGACTCGATAAACTATCAAGACGGAAAACGTTTTGTATCACATTTTGTAACTATAGAGTGTTAGCCTGTGTTCTTGTTGGTATTCCATTTAAACACTGTGTCAAAAAAAAGTGTTACATGACATGATAAGATTAAATGAACAATAGTTTCCTTTATTTATATCTTGCTATTTCTTCAGGCCTGAATTTCTTTTTATTGAAATTTTGAACTGTGCCGTGGACATATCACGTAACGTAATTTTATTCAACAATTATTTTACATGATAAAGTTTTATATCTTGCCTAAAGTCGATAAATTGTAGTCATCACGCAGCCATTTCTAGATATCTCCACAAGGATAAGTTTTCTCTATTCCACTGTTGTGCCCCCCCAAACCCCCCCCAATCGGACCGCTAACCTAACCTTAGGTGCACTATATCTCTTTATATTTATAGCATATAGTAATTTTATTAATAAAAAATTAATGAAAATTAATTAAAATGAATTATGCTATATATATCGACCGGGGGTTTTTTGCTTGGGGGGTTCTTGTCCGGGGGTTTATTGTACGGGGGGTATATTGCACGGGGGGTTTTGACCGCGGGGGGTTATTGTCCTGTCACCACTATTTTCGGATGCACCAATATTGTACTTGGTATACTTCTCTATTTATTTACTATGCCTCTTTCAGTCATCTAGCCTAGCTATAATAGTTTACAAACTACAGCCATTTTAAATCGGCTACTTTTTTGGCTACCCAAAAAAAACGTTTTTCGTCTTTATAAGTTTAATAAGTCTGATGGTTGTTATGTAATGCTAAATTTATTGTAAAATAAGACTTGAAATTCTTATCTTTAAAATGAAACCTATTTCAATCTTATACAGCCCTTTTAAACCTTGTAAACAAGAAAGAGCTACAGACTTATTGCACCGACAAGCTGCCTTTGCACAGTTCTGGACCTCTAATATTATGAATTTCCCGTTGAGTTTGAATCTTTTCAAACAGTTCTGGACAGTATGGTTATTGTTCGCTTGATATGGTCTCTTGGATCTAAACTCCATTCATCACTCACAAGTGTGAGTTGAGAGGATGTAGGAGTACCACCTCTTTTAATGGAACTAACCCTAGATCATAATTTCTTATCACAACGCCAGTTCCCATACTGAGTTTGGTTATACAATGAGGAGGTTGGTTGAACAGTTGGGATTTGTAAGATGTAGCAAGGTGACTTTGAATCGATTAATTACAACTCTCTACTTCGAAGATGTTCAATAAATCCTATCTGTGAAGGGCTGGGACGAGTATGAAAATCTTGAACTTCTCCAACCATGTTTGGATTAACGGAAATGAGATTGCAGATTCGCTTGCAAGAGATATCATCTCATTCACTGAAATTGCCCATATTAGACCTCTGCCTCACTAGGACTACTATCCTCACATCAGAACTAAACTGCAAAACCATGGCTGAAACTTTTAGCTTGGAATTTGATCAAATAAACTACAAAAGACAAAGAAATATCGGAACAAAATTCATCACACCAAAAGAATACAAAATGTGACTATTTTGACATGCCTACGAGACTTACTCTCATTTACCTGCTAGCTATGCGGTGAAAACCTCCCATGTTGTGTAGATTGTGTTGTACTTTCACAATACTTCACATAATGACTGAATGCCTCTCTTATAGTTATGGGTGACTGAGACACCTCTGCAGAGATGGTATAACTCAGCCTCTAAATACCGATATTGAAAAAGATAACGAGAACATTAATAGAGTAATAGACTTCTTTACTGAAATGAACATAGTTCAGGAAACGATTTGAGATTTAACTTATAATCGAAAATCTGTTACCCTGGCTTATATGGCCAATGCGGTTGAAGAGCCTAATACCCCTGATGTTACTTGGGTGTCTGCAGAGAGAATATAATATTAATGGTTTATGGAAAAGGATAAATAATCAGTGTTACAGCTAGATCGCGTTGATACAGATTAAATTGCTAAATATTGTGAACACTAACGCGACAGGATGGACATTGGAATTGTCACCGTGAGATGGTAGCTATATTGTAATATTGCTTTTAAAAATCAAATAGTTCAATATTGTTCTATTATTGATGTTTGCAAATAAGTTCATTCACATTCCGACTAAATATGAATAGTAGCACTGGGCCTTTGAACTCTTCTATATTGTTTTACTCATTCTAAGTTTCATTCCTCTCTCTATTTATATTCGACAGATTGATTTAGAAATGAGAAAGTTTAGCCTTGTATTGTTTAGAGCAGTGTTTCTTAAACTGTGGCTAAATTACCCTAAACCCTAATTTTATTATTTGATTGGGTAACTGATTAGATAGCTATTGTAGTATTTTGGTTGATTTTCTATTAGCTGGTTACCCTACTTACTTCTGTGCAATAATTTCAGTCCTTATTTTATTGAAGTATAGTTATTTACAATCATTATTTAAAAGTATTACGTATCCTTTCATATTCCAAGAAACTTACTAGTTATAGGCTAATGAAATTAATAAAGTTTGTAACGTATGTAAAATCTAACCAAAGTAAAGAAACACTGGTTTAGAGAGTCTTGTTCAGTCTTTTGGTTGTTCCAGATTAAGGTGAAGACGAAGGGCGATGCCAGCACCTTGGAGAGCAGTTCAGACCTTCACTGGAATGCAGTACAGCAGAAGGCGCTGGAGAAGGCTATAGCCACCTTCCCTAAAGGCACGGATCAGAGATGGGAGAAAATAGCCAAGCAAGTGCCAGAGAAAAATGCCGTAAGTTGTTGGATAGGGGAATTAGATTCTAAATTTACAGGACTAGCAATTTATTATTTTATATTATACCAAGATAAAAAAAACCGTGGTTTATATTGTTTTTTATCCTTTGAAGCTCTAAAATCATTTTTAATTTATCAGAAATCATCAATATTATATTTATATCATTTAAAATAGTTTTATTAAAGCATTTAAATATATAAATATATTATGTAGCTATTTAAAATATATTTAGTTAATCTTAGTAGTGTAATTTTTTCATGGAAGACATTAAAATTTAAAACCAAAGGAAAATAGAAATATGGACAGGGTTTTCTCCTCACCATATTATATTATTATCAACTAGTGGGTACCCGTGCGAAATGCACGGTAACGTGCATACATTTTTATATTGTTTTAATATTTATGTACATAACTAATTGTGTTTGTTCATACACATTCCATCTTCCATTACATTTCATAAGAATTAGGTATCAGTAAAGAGTTATTTTCCGTCGTGTGACGTCATCAATTTGTGTAGAATAATGTCGTATAGATCATAAATTATCATATAAGATAGCTGTTTAAATAACTAGAAATTATAAACATTATTTAAATAATCATAACATGAAAAATTAAAACAATTAGCTACATTGATCAATTCAATGCTTGAAATAGAAGAAATAAAATCGTCATATTTAGGTAGCAGCTGATATTCCATTTATATAAATTAATTAATTTAATAATTTAAAATTCGTAATTATTTTATTGAATATATTTTAAATATAGTTTATTTCGAATATTTATTCATATTCCCACCCATCAATATTAAAATTAATTATTATATTTTCAATCGTGCAAAATATGTCATTTATTTTCGTGAGGAAAAATGATAACCAACGTAGAATTTTATTTTTCATTTTCTAATTTTCGTCATATCTTGAAAAATAATTCGAATTTCGAAAAACGGTTAACGCAGTCAATTTGTAGACCATTTTTACATATTGTAGCTAGATATTTTTGCGATTCGATTAATGCAAATTTTATTTTTTAAAATTAAAATTCGGATAATTCAGAAGTCCGTTCGAATTTCGTAAAACAAATCAATAGCGTTCTGTAGGACCATAGGCCGAAAGTTTCCAGAAAATTTCAGCCCATTCTGTTGGATAGTCTCTGAAAATATCCTTGAAAGTATGTCGAATTAATTCCTATGTATCCCATTATAAATCGAGTGCTAATAATTCGAAAACCCGTTTGAATTTCGAAAAATCCTTTTAACACGTTAAATTCGACACGACTTTCTAAAAATTTATAAATTTTCAAGTCTCTAGGTCTAAGCGTATCTGAGTAATATTGCTCCAAGTAACACACACACAGACAGATGTAGCGTATTATGTTATATAGATTTATAAAGATATTTTACATAGTGTTTTAGTAAATATCAAAATATAGTCTTGAGTC
>CANNZV010004181.1:0-77759 GCA_947561585.1 Caprella mutica
GTGTAGTGTTTAGTCAGTGTGGTTTGAATCACAGTAAAAAAATAGAGAAGTATGCTAAGTACAATATTGGAACATCTGAAAATACTCTGAGTGAAGTCACACGTAGAGTATATTCCATTTGTTTTTAAATAAAAATTGTGCTAATATTCAGTTAAATGCGCGTTTTCATGGAAATTCACTTACATAAAATTATGTTTTTATCACGTTTTACACTCTATTCACTTCTAATATTCACCGACTAATACAATATTCGACAGTTATCTGTGTGACGTCATTTGTTTACATCGTTTCTGAAGAATGGATCAAGTTTACCACCAGTGAAATCAAAACTTAGCATACTTCTCTATATATTTACTTTGATTTGAGTGATCAGTTGTTCTTATTCTTTCAGCAGCCATAATTTGTGGATGAAGGATTCAACTCCATATTTAGCATTCCCGTACCTTTGAGAGTTGATTGATTATTCTTTGCTTTATCTTAGATTGTTATAAAGTGGAGAATAGAGAACTATTTGAGAGCGTTTTTGCTTTAGTTTAAAGATAGCAAAAGCGGTGAGCTAGTGCAGCGATGGGAGAATCTAATCACCTTGAGATAAGCAGAAATCTAATGGCTTCTTCACACATGTTTGGGATCCGTCCGGGTCGTCTCCGGTCCGTCTCCGTCACTCTCCTCTCAGTGCTTCGGTGTCAGTGAAAAAATACATCGTTGCTTTAATTTCAACGGACCTATTCACACAGTACCGGCTCTCCTCAGTGATAAAAAAATCACTGACCGGTGACGTCCCGGACGGATCCCTGACATGTGTGAAGCAGCCTTAAATCAGTCAGGTAAGAAGCAGTGTGTCTATTTCGTACAGTGATAATTAGTTTGTGGTTGTTCAGTGTGTTCGCGATATCGGTAGTGAACGGTAATTGAGTTCACTAACCTTAATCCAATTATATATGATAATATATTTTGTATATCTCAAATGATTTAAGCGTCGTGAATTTGTCGTCCATTTTAACTGTTGTTGTGAATCTTTGATTTGTCCTGACACCTGTGTGTAAAGTTTGATTCAGTAGATTTATATTGTTATGAGTTTTAAAGAATTTTTATATTTTTTAGTATCTCGCTGTTTTATTTGCCTGGAATAAAACACTGTTCAATGTTACACGTTTGGTTTTTCCTATCGCATGTTATAATAAAAAATTAATTATAATTTTATAATATAATTAATTCAAGAACAAGCAGAGTAAAGAAGCAGCCTATCATTTTGGAAATTTCCTCTATCATATAATGGAACTACCTACCACTTATCACGAAAATTCAAAAGTTATGACTTATAGTAATTAATAAATCGTTAAAAATCTTAAAACCTTTTCTCGCATGTGTTAGGTAGATCCTTTACTCTATTAGGACTTCAATTATTATTTGTAATTTGGACGATTATTGCTAATATTAAATCGAAGAGAGAAAATATTTAGTTGTGTTGGATGAAATTTATTATAAGGTTAAAAAATAAAATAAAAATGGTTACCAATAGATTTGTAAAAAAATATTCGATAACTGATTAGCTTAATTAAAATGAATTTCAGTGATTAATGAAATTAACGGGAAATCTCCAGTACTTGAATATGATAGAGAATCGTTAATTAATTAGCTTATATTTCCAATCAATACTTTAAATCATTTGCCAGTTAATTAAATGATATTTATCATTAGTATTTTTCATCAAAGAGATTTTCTGTTCTATTATTAGAAACGATTCGTGGATAGGGAAAGGAAAATAATTACGAGATGATTAATTAAAGGTAACTCCATTGCAATCATATGTCACTGATAGTGTACTATTAATCAACTTAGAAACACATGTAATATTAGAAGGCAAATGCGGTATAGGATCTATCTAACTTTATTGAGTAAAAGGTCTAACAATAATTATTGGTAATAAGATCTTTTAATTACATGATATGAACGAAATGACCAAAGAAAATCAGTGAAATATTATAGATATATTCAATACCCTATTTGCCGGAGAACATGTTATTGCAAATTATGATAATTAATATTCTGACACTTAAGTACTTGGACAGTTGGTGATAAAAAGTTCAATTTGAAATGAAGGATAGATGTGTTTGTTTTATATGCTAACACCCACTTTACGAGTACTGTGAGTGACTCATTGAGTACTCCGACATCATGACCTGTCAGTTTACTTTCCTTAAAAAAATATCCTTATCCCTATACGAAGAAATATAATATTAATTTAAGATTACGTAATTATTCTTAGAATCATTTATTATCAAACAGACAGAAGATATTTTGTTTATAGATTATGATAGCTGATCGAGATGCGATTACCTGCGTCAATAATAATTCTTCAATAATTATGAGATAGCATCAGAAACTAATTACCAACCTGGGCAAGAAGAATTTATAAACAAATGAATGAATCCTTCTTGCCTGGAAACTGTTGAAATGTTGACTCACAGATGCGTATCAGGAGCATCAGACAGCTGGCAGTAATACTAGCTGTGTGTCATGCATTTATTCATTGGTCAATTCAATGGAGAGAGCAATGGTAACGTCTGTTCCAATTCATGTGTGCTAAAGCGCACATTGAATCAACCTTTTTATGTCCTAAGGCCACATATAAATGTCCCCTTTCAAGGGATGAATTTTGGCAAGTTCTTTTTTAAAAAATGTCTCCTCTGACGATCTGATAAACTTGTTCATATGTTAGAATGATACGCTTGTCAAGCAAAATTGTGATTTTTTGTTTAATTTTAGTAAACAAAATATTATTCAATATGCTCCCTTCACTATGTACATATTACAAGAAAATCATGAAAATGTTGTTTTACAAGCTCAAATTTATTCAGGGCTTGAAAGGTTAATGGATAAAATACATATTAAGCAGATAGAAACATCTTTAATCTTCATATCGTTTCCTCTAACCTAGCTTCTATTTTTGAAAGCTTTTCTTTAGAAATTATGAATAATTATACAATCATAGAGTTCGTAATTTATTTATTTTAACCGATACATGGCAAATCATGCCGTTTCTCCTACGTGCTCATATGCGTAAACTCTCAATCTAATAGTAAAATTGTATTTTCATCATTAATAACATAATATTTCTAATGAAATGTTAATGTGAATTAGTTATTGAAAGTGGTTTTGAGTACTATAAGTATTAAATTTATTCTATTTGTCAGATTTAAGGTACATTGAAAAGCATGCTTCTTCTAGTGTTCCTTTATTTGAGTCTTCCCAGTAGCCCGCGGCATGCACTTCTCCCAGTAAATCCTCTATTTACATATGTTTGCCGGGCCTTTATAGACATGTGAAGAGGGAGAAAATTTAGTGAGGAGGAAGATTGTCTGCGGGAATTGAGAGGCTTGTACAGTAGAACATTTTGTAACATTGTCTCGTTACTTTGAATATTGTAGAGGTTTGAATGGAGCTATTATGGTACAGTTACGTACTTTATGATTGAAATATATCGAATTTTGAGTAAAAATATAGAATTATTCCCTAATGTAGAGAAGAATCTTTACATTCTATTTAGGTTGTTTCTTTGGTATAACAATTTTTAGATCATTTAATATTTCATTAGGCGGTATTAAAATGTATAACATTCACAGAAATAGAAAAAAAAAATCACATTTTCGAAATATGGACAGATATTTCAACTGTTCCCAAATAAAAGAATCTCTAGATTTCGGAATTTAGTATTTTGAATTAGGTCTGTGCATCTCCTTTGGTCAATATTGACTTTCTTCTTCAAGAATCCAATCAAAGAAGTTCTTCCACTTCAGCTTTTCTCAGATATTTGAGATATCTTTCCATGAATATAGAATATGCTCGTGTTAAATATTTCAAGTCATCTCCATTGAGGTTGGTTCCAAAATTTGAATAAAGTGTATAGGGTAGATTTTAAATATTGAGTGAAATACATGTAAGTGTATAAATAATATACGTACATTTAGTGTATAAAGAAGTACAAAAACTTATTTAATAATAAATTAGTAAAACAGTTGTGAATCCAAATATTCTCTTTATTTTCTATTACTTAATACAAACTCTTTTCCTCAGCACTTTAAAAAAATAAACCGAGCCTATATTTTTCATTCAATATTTAAATATTGTGATCATTGCATTGTATTTAAATAATGTGAGATGTTCTCTTTTAGCAAATTAAAAATCAATACGTATAGCATTTTCAAACATTCCATTATAACTTCTCAATTTCAAAAAAGTTTCATTAAGGTTTTTGAAAACATTTTTATTGATGAAGCTATGGTTCTGGAACTTACTAGCCTAATATCAAATTCAATTCTCTATCGTTTTTGTTCATGGCATTTTATCGATTAGACTCATAGAAAACGAGTTATTCGAATTTCGAACGTATTTTGAACCTTTTTTCATAAACATACTTCTTTTACAATTTTGAAGCTACGGTATTGGGTTTTTTTAATTCGATTCTCCAAGAGATTATCTACAAATTAGTCTTCTTTGAATTTCGATTTTCGAATTGGTTTCTGAAAAAAATGGGAAAACATAAATAAATCGAACTTTTTTTTTCTTCGAAATTCAAAATTTTGAAAACAAATTCGAAAATCAAAATTCAGAGAGAACTGTTTTTTAGAGAATTCCCTGCAAAATCGAATGCAAAAAACTCCAATGCAGTAGTTTCAAAATTGTGAAAGAAGTACATTTCTGAATACCATTATTTGTAGCTTTTTTGAAGTACTAGAAAACACCGTTCAGAGTTTGATAATCTGACATGTATAGCATCCTACTCGTATGAGGTGTAGCAGGTAATTGAGACATATTTCGTTACCTGCCTGAGTGTGTGTGTTATTAGAAGCACGTTAGATACCAGATATAGCGAGATAAACAATTATTACGAATTATAATTGGCTGAGAGATCGTTTTTAGAAAGCATATTGACTCCCTAACTCCCGCGTCGCCCCTTCCCTTTCTCCCTCTCCCTAGGGGTTAGAGTTACACTAGAGCTCTGATATTTCACACAAACAACTGGAAGATTATTAGGCAACTATTTATGCAATAAAAAAAAGATAAAATTGTGCGATTCTCTCATGAACGGTCCCCTTAAAATAACGAAAAACATTTTCAGTAAATTTCTTTCCTATCAAAATCATAAGTATATACACTATACATAACACCTGAATCAAAATGCCATCAAACACTAGTTTAATTGTAACGATAGTCATTCTACTGTATAGTAATCTCATTTGAAATTCATTTCCCTTTCATCTTTGACAGACACAATCAAATTAATTAAATGAAGTGTTTCGTTTTATAAGCTTCTAACGATGCAATTTTAACTCACTGATATTATTATTTGGAAATGGCGTGCTCCGTTACGACCCTTAATGTGGAGCTGCGCAATGATTATTGAGTATCGGCTGCAGTAATTATTGAAGTTGGTGAAGGACTGCAGGCACTGCAGATGCAATTAGATACACACAGTACTGCCATTAGCAATGCAGGTACACGCACTGCAGGCAGTGACAGATGCAGAGGAATGCATTGCAAGAATTCAAGGAGTCGTGGGATAAGGTAAGTTAATTAAGATATCCCGCCTGTTACATAATGTTGTATATTTGCTCGGCATTATGTAATATACTAAGTTATATTATATAGTATAAATATGATACAGTTATATTATATAACATGAAGAACTTTCTTCATTGAGTTAAACGTTCAAAGTTTAATTCCCTTGTTACACATTTCAGAAAACTGGCTATTTTATTTATGTTATAAAATACAAATGTACAAAAATGCGTAATGGTTTGAATAACGTATACATTGAGAGACAATTTTGGTGAGACCATGTGAAAATTGCAACCCTAAATTTTTCCTTGGTATTAATAGATAATCAAATATTAACATTATTCGGTGATATTTAATTCAAATTTCAACTCTAAGAAAATTTCACTTCGTATATATTTACCTGAAATTTAAATAAAAGATTGAATACCATATTAACCCTTCAAATACTATGTATGTAATAATTTGTAATGAACTCTTTGATAGCAAGTTTATATTGTTCAGATCTCTACAGAGTATGTTTATCTTGGTGTAGGTATACTTATAGGTCTTCAGTGCTAACTGACTCAATTACTGAGTCAGCAAATACGCTCTCAACTGTGAAATGAAGAGAGAAACTTGCGTATCAGAGATATTAGGCAGAGTTAAGATGTCAGATCCAAAATAAATCCTCACGTCTTAGATTTAAATTTTGTTATCTAATTATAATCATTATTGCTGTAGTATCCTTTTGCACTTTCCTATTGTTGTAGTATCCTCTTGCACTTTCCTATTTTAATTTTAATTAGTTCAGTGAAGTTCAAATAAAGAAACTTGGGTGAATACTCAATAGCTGATACCACACAGTAGCCGATAAAAAGTTACGATAAATGTGCAATTTTCGAAAGGGTTTAGATATAATAATGCACTGAAAAGATCCTTCCTAGTCACCTACTATCGTAATAGTTGTTTGTAACTTGTTATCGGCTACTGTGTAATATCGGCTACAGTTATTTAACAAAAATTGCTCTCTCCTGTACCCTGCTCTAATTTTATTTCAGTACTAGTACTTTAGCTGGAAATTTATAACCTCTAGGTACCAAATTAAAAAATAATGTACTTTTTCATTTCAATTACTGGCTCAATTTTTTAAAATATTTTGGTTGCTTCTCGATCGTCTCAATTATTTATAATAATTTCCGACATTTCTAATTCTCAGTTACTTTATTCAATTTCTAACATTTTGATGCATTCAAGAATAAGAACTAAGAGGATTGTTATAAAATAATCCTGCAAGAGATCTTGACAAGTTTCCAGCATATGAATGGGAGGATTATTGTCGCTAGCTATAAGTAACACATAATAGGACGCTGACGAATATATTCAGTGTAAATGTAATTTCCTTCTATAATAACATTATTAGGTAAAAGATATAGTATCCTAGAATTTAGAATAAGGATAATCTACAAAAAAATGTATGACCACCTAAGTCAGTGTATTTGGAATAAGTTTCCATGGTTTAACATTTCATTAAAATAAAACACCATTTAGCACTTACAATTCATAATTTATAATTCCTAATAAAACTATGAGACATTATTTACAAAACACAAATATTAATGAATTCCTATTGCTCATCACATTTTCCAGTGCAGATAACACAAAAAGGATCACTCCAGAGTACTTGTCACAAAACTGTTGAAAAGCTGGATAGAGAAACAGACAGATTAAGAGAGTTTAAAGTTATTAAATAAATAACCTCCTCGAACTGATTTGAAGCTCTTATAGCATACGACATTGAAATCCTGAGGTGATATACTATTTATGTGGTAATTTTACAGTAGCATTTAATCAATATAATTATTTGTTAAATATGTATGATTTTTTATCGAGAGATTGAAAATTCATCCTTTTAGATCCGTTTGTAGATTTTTTTACTTAAAAGAAGTTTAACTTATAAGAAATGTTCACAAACCTTTAAACAGATATAATGTATTATGTTCGACAAATAATATGTAAGTATAAATTTTGAATATATAATTTTTAAACGAATTTTCGACACAGTCTTACCAGTTTTCGTATTTGGACGATGTAGTATTCTCGACTATAATTAAGAGACGACGAATACGTGAAAAAATATGTCGAAAGTATTGAAAAAATTTGAAGATTGAAGCATAACTCTTAAATTAAATAAGTGTACATTTAATAAACCGATAATTTAATTTATCTTGGATTATAATAGATGCTAGGATTGTATACTAAACAATTACAAATATTAAAGTTGATATTATTTAAAAACATTTAGATAATGGGTCGGAGCTTATGTCTTTTCTTGATGCGACAAATTTGTAGGTACAGACAATTTGTTTCAAGTCAATCTAATAGTTTAAACCGTTGAATAAAACAATAATTCGTATCGTGATGGTAGATTTGAAAATCTTGAACAGATATTTCGATAGTTCACATATCATAATCTCTATGAATTATGGAATTTTGTATTTTAAAAACTATATTTGATATGAAAAGAAGTTAAAAATATTTCAGAGCACATCATTCATACCGAGAATTAATAACGAAATGTACGTTTCCCTTCAAGTTGAGAATATATGGATTATTTTGCATCAAAAACACAACTATAGTGAGCACTATAGTTCGATGTTCATGAGACTGTTGCACTAAATTTGAAAAATCGTTATGATGTTTCAGATTCGAGAGTGATGCAAATGTGTAGAGATAATGGCTGTTAAATAATGTTACATTAAGGTTTAAACTTGCATTAAATTGATATTGAAAAGCGTTATCTAATGCATTAAATTTAGAATGAAAAGCGTCATTTAAGCCTCCATCTACTGATCATCTTTATTACCTTACATAGGTGGTATTCAACCAATTTGGTTACTTTTAAAGTTAGATTTAATGTTATCGCAGGTAACAGCTTGTTCTGAATATAGATAAAAATGGTTATCAAATAATTACACTGCAAAAAAATACTTTGTATGGAAAGATTATGATGAGATTTGATAAATAAAACACTCTGTTTAAAGCCGAACATCAGTTCCTTTAGAAATTTAATCTCGTCTCTATTTTGCACTGACAGAAAAAATGAAAATCAGTAGAGACGAGTAGGATAGCTTGAGGCTGCCAAATTTAATCAGTGAGAGTTCAGATGCTACGAAACTAATAAGGTTAGAGATTGGAGATTTTCCAGAAAAATCAACATGGGTGGCGATGTAAAATGTATTGAAGAGATAACAGGGATTGGTAATAAGGTAAATGGAGGAAAGTGGTAGGATTGAAATATGGTTTTGATACACTTGCTCTCTAATAATAGAGATCCATTCAATTAAATGAAAGAGGGGATTAATGACTGTTCAGAAATATCTGCATTTATCGACCATATATTTATTTTATTTTCTCCGTTGCCCATATGCCATTATATTTTCCAGTGTCAAATAATTAAATCATATTATTTCATTTGATGTAGCGTTTCAAGAATAAATCATTTCATTGCTTCACTAACCTTTATGCAGGAAATTAATGCTAAATAATCATTTAAATTAAATTATTTGTTTTGACTGCATAAAGTGAAATTTATCATTAGCAGTGAATTCACATTAACTCACTCTTTTATATGTACAATTGTACAATGTAAATATTGTATGAGAGATAATTCACAATAAATGTAATGGAAATATGATATGACTATATATAGGCTATGATATACAAGAATAATCTACAATAATTTCCTACTAATTATAAGAACACTCCTCTGTCTTTGTTATATTGATCTTTTTATAACCACAAATAAAATATCCTTCTATTGCTTTTAAAGCAACAGTATATTCATTTAATTCGCGTATGCTCTCTCTTATACAACACTATACCCATTAAATCACAGTATTGTTCCCTTTCTCCACAGTATATCCAATTAATCAATGTATTGTTCTCTTTCCCCGCAGTATATCCAATTAATCAATGTATTGTTCTCTTTCCCCGCAGTATATCCAATTAATCACTCTATTGTTCTCTTTCCCCGCAGTATATCCAATTAATCACTGTATTGTTCTCTTTCCCCGCAGTATATCCAATTAATCACTGTATTGTTCTCTTTCCCCGCAGTATATCCACTTAATCACTGTATTGTTCTCTTTCCCCGCTTTATATCCAATTAATCACTGTATTGTTCTCTTTCCCCGCAGTAAATCCAATTAATCACGGTATATTGTTCTCTTTCCACACAGTATATCCAATTAATCAATGTATTGTTCTCTTTCCCCGCAGTATATCCAATTAATCACTCTATTGTTCTCTTTCCCCGCAGTATATCCAATTAATCACTGTATTGTTCTCTTTCCCCGCAGTATATCCACTTAATCACTGTATTGTTCTCTTTCCCCGCTTTATATCCAATTAATCACTGTATTGTTCTCTTTCCCCGCAGTAAATCCAATTAATCACTGTATATTGTTCTCTTTCCACACAGTATATCCAATTAATCACTGTATTGTTCTCTTTCCACACAGTATATCCAATTAATCACTGTATTGTTCTCTTTCCCCGCTTTATATCCAATTAATCACTGTATTGTTCTCTTTCCCCGCAGTAAATCCAATTAATCACTGTATTGTTCTCTTTCCCCGCAGTAAATCCAATTAATCACTGTATTGTTCTCTTTCTACACAGTATATCCAATTAATCACTGTATTGTTCTCTTTCTCCACAGTATAGCCAATTAATCACTGTATTGTTCTCTTTCTCCACAGTATAGCCAATTAATCTTTTTATTGTTTTTTTTTTAAATGCATCCATTTCGATCCTAAGGTAAATGAGTTGCTTCAACTTGTAGCTGTAGTCCATATATTCACGCGAATTAATTGCTCCATATTCCAAACAGGATATAAATATTGGTTCTGTCGAAATTAATTTTATTTGGCAAAATGAAATTAAATACACAAATCTACTTTGCAGAATGATATCATTAAGTGATAGAGATTTGGATGCTAGAATTATTTTTAAGGCTGAACATTCTTATTTAAAAAAATATCTTTTCTTGAAGGGGCTTACAAATGTCATTTGTAGTTCCAACTTACTTCAGTGGGTAGTGCTGTTGCGGATTGATTAAATTAAATTTTTTCAAATAGGATTTTTTTAAATATAAGAACAACATTTTATTCCATCATTAATGTCCCTTTATCTATTTATCAACAAGAGAGAAAAAGAATTGCCAAAGGTTTACTGCCACTTTAAGTAATTTCATTTTAAAGAATTGTATCAATATAACGAAATAATAATGATGATAACGAAATAATAATGAAACTACTGTAATTTATAATTTAAAAAAATTATCTATGATATGAATCGAATTAGAAGAAGGGTATGAATCTATTAAATTAAATTTAATTCTTTCATTCAAAATATTCAAACGGAGAGGAATAATTAAGACTGCAAGTAATTTTTATACTCACTCATACAGTCTAATTTAAATTAGATTCAGACTATCCTATTCATTACTTTGATCTTAGGGGTGAAGATATTTCCCTATCAACCGAGAGGCCAACACCAAATTGATTAGTAATCTGCCTGGAGAGTTATTGCAGCAGATAAAAACTTTAGACTATTCAGGCAAAAGTTAGGTGATAAAAAGGGATCTTGGTGCCCATTTTGATGACATGGACACTCGTCTCGAACTTTGATGATTGAGAGAACAAAGACTGGCAGAGATGAAAAGAAAATTAGGATTGATATATAGTGAGGCCACTGAATTGCACATTATATGCAAATTCTGGTATTATGGAATCGTTACAGCAGTCTGTCACCCCTTGAACTCGGAAAGTGCACGGCTGTTAATGTATAGATCATTATTCAAAAAATTCTAAAAAAAGAGGTTGGTTCTTCACCTACTTTAACACCAACTTTCGGAGTACTGTCTGTGTCCCAGTAATGGATCTTCAATTTCAAAGCTTAAGTTGTTGAGATAACCAAATTATAGCCTATATGAACTCTATTGAATACATATATGAAATATACATATCCATTTAAGGTTGAAGCGTTAATGCTTCCAAAAAATAATAAGATCTTGATGATCAGTTATTTCGTTACAACTTCTCACCAGTTAAGGTAAAGTGTTTGATATTAGATGAGATCATTAACTGGTGATGAGATCTAATAGATCTCTCTCTCTCTCTCTCACTAAAGTTTTTTGCTGAGTCATCGTAAAGGAAATTGACTGTGAGATGTGGTTAGTTAGGAGAGAAAAGATTGGGAATATGAGATGATTGAGAATATTAACAATAGAAGGATTGTTAATACGCTGAACTTGTATCTTTACTTAATCTTTCAATTTCTATAATTTGATAATCATTTAATCAGACATAATCTTTTTTATCTTGTACACTGTTCATTAGAAGGAAATGCTATTTAAATTTATGGTCATGTTATTCTCGCTAGGAGCTCGAATATAATTATAAACGAATAGCTTTGATGTAAGCCGCTAATATAACTTGTAACTTCAGAACATAACTTTATAACTTGTAACCCAGAGCTATAACTTGTAACTCAGAATATAACATTATAATTTGTACTAAAGTTATATAACTTCATGAACTTTGTAAATCAGTTATACAACTTAGAATATTGAGTTCTTTTTCTATAGATAGAATTGAAATTAATACTTAATTAATTTAAAAAGAATTAAGTAAGTACTTCAATTATTCTAATTGAAATACTTAATTAATTGTTAGGAACTTGTAACATTTCTGATCATGTATAGGTTAAACAGGACTCTGAAATAGTATGCTTAAATTTGGATGTTTATTAGTAAATCAGGTTTCACTAAAATGAACTATTAGTAAATCTGATCGATCTATATGTTAATCGTATAGAAAGCCATTACCACTAGCGTGTTAAATTTGAATAATGCATTGTGTGTTATTTCTATCTGCAGTGAGTAGAAAAACATCTTTGACAAGTACTATCAGTACCTTAACAGAAGTTTATTCACTCACTGGAAGGTTGGACTCTCCAGTTCATCCTTTAAATACCATTGGCACCTAACTAAAGTGTTCATAGTTCGCGATGGTCTCTTGAAGACTGGTTGGTCGGACCAAGTCTGGTCGGACTTGTCCATCCACGGGTGTCGTGAGTTGGCAACTCAGACCCTTGTTTATTTTAAACCCTTAAGTTTACTCAACCGCTAGTTTATTTAAAACTTGTGTTGTGTTATTTGAAGACTTGTGCGTAAGTCTTAGAACTCTGTACTATTCGAACTTTAATATAAGTACACCCATTTAAAACTTCCTTGTGTTTAATTTACTTCCTAAAAACTTTTACCGTTTAGTCATTTGTCAGTTTAATAGAATTCAATCAATTACCTCTAAATCTCTTCAAGTTAAGATAATACAACAATTGTAACGAACCCGGAGACTTATTTTGCTCTATGGGATAAGTTTATTAACAAGCCTCATCTACTTAGAAAATAGGTGATAATTTACTATCAATCCCATAGGAAAAGGGCAATTTAATATTGGCATCTTCAAACGGTCTTGAAGAAAAGAGGGAGGAAAAAAGAGGTTAGAATCTATTAACGAAAAGAACTGACTTAATATAAATGGTTTAAAGATTTTAGAGAAGTAAAAGGAAAGTTGGAAAGACAGTGTCAGTGATAAAAAGGGTACAAAACCAGAACTATGAAACCCTAGTGTTATACAGTGTTAATCACTAGGTAAGCATTGAATGTAATGCGAGTGAACTAGCCAATCACACTCCTTCCGATAAAAGGACATTACGGGAGCAACTCTA
Source organism: Caprella mutica (assembly GCA_947561585.1). Taxonomy (NCBI): domain Eukaryota; kingdom Metazoa; phylum Arthropoda; class Malacostraca; order Amphipoda; family Caprellidae; genus Caprella; species Caprella mutica. The sequence continues at coordinate 13,336 of CANNZV010004181.1, forward strand.
CAATGCCGATGGGAGAACACACTCTTCCATCACATATTGGAGAACACACCCTTTCAACTCACATACGGAAGTCCTGCAGCACTTCATAAAAAAGGAAGGAAAAGCAACAGAAAAGATTCACATGACATGTGAAAGGATACTTTTCAAGTTAACAGCAGTTAACTATAAAAACTGTTCTAGAATACCATTAATATTCTAAAGACCGGTGAGAAAATTCGAGCTGAGTATAAAACGAGCGGTGCGCATAAATAAACACAATCATCCAAGCTGCAACACAAACTTCGAGCTGAGCATGGATACGCCAAATTAAGTGAAGGCACTAGAGTCAAAGTACTAACAGCGACAAAAATACATCGCGACAGAAACTCACTTTTACCTGGCGGTAATCACCCAAGGGATTACGATGGAAAAGGCAGAAAAAACGAGGACTTTAACACTGACAGGAAAACAGCGAATCGCAGCAGATCCAAAGCTGAGAAGAGGACAAGAAACAGCGTACAGCTGTTGACCTGCAACAGGACAACGGGAGAATAGAAGAAATCGAATGACTCCAGAAAAAAGGAGAGCTACGAGGCAATACTTCATGAAATCTACAATCTAAACGGGAGAACAGAAGAAATCGAATGACTCCAGAAAAAAGGAAAGCTATGAGGCAACCCTACATGAGATTTATAATCTACACTACCATCTGGTAAACAGGCAGCTAAACAACGAGAGGCAAATTAGGTGATGCTATTTAACTATTTAACCTAAAGTTAATATACTGTAATGAATTTTGTGTCTGGAATATAATAATGTCTACTTATATTTTTGTATTGTGAATTTTTATATTGTCTTTATTAATCTTTACTAATTATTAATCTTTACAGTGTATATTGAAAGGTTTTGTTAGATAAAGTAGTATGTAATAAAGAATGGCTTCACCAAAATATGACACAAATAGTTACAACCTGCCGCAAAGACCAGTAGCCTCAAATAGCGCAGTTAGTAGTAAAGCAAGATGATATGACAATTTTAGTCAATGCGTATCATTTAAAGGTAATAAACTTTTAACAGATATAATTGAATCTGGGAATATATTAATTGCATAGAATATTTTAGATGTGTCGGGATAGTGAAAACTATTTACATTTTGATAGGCTAATAATACCATGTATTTCAGTACTTTTATAATCATCTGACTGAGAACGACATTTAAATCTAATTTATTTTGCATAATTATTCTATAAGTAAAATCATTGAAAACTAATGGAACGTATGTTTCAGAAAGTGAAAGTTTTATAAATGCGCGAAGATTGCAAATAACGTGGAAAGCACGTTATATAACAAAATAACTGTTGTTGTCCTATAAAAGGCGAAGTATAATTATAATAAATAATTATAAAGGAATTCAGAAAATGGTATATAAGAATTTCGAAGAAGCTTAGAGAGAAAGTTCAAATGATGAGAACGAACTTAAAATACTATTTTGAAAGTATGAATTTTTAAAGTATTAAGTAAAAAACATTAGAACAATGTTTAAATGAGCTAATATACATAGTTGCAAATATATTAGTAGTAACCTGTGTACTCATAAATAGAGATACAGATGGAATATGTAACTGTATATTCACAGATAAGGATAATAAAAATATTCCAAATTGATGATAAATTAAATGGGTCTTATAACCTGTGAATTTGTCATGTAAATAACCAAAGGTGAATTTGGTAAAGTAACGATATACCTATTTTATATTAACGAGGTAATTTTCCATATTTTTAGTACTGGAATGGAAGTAATTAACCCATTCTCGTATTTCATTAATTTTGCATATTTTAATGAAATGATATTTATTGTTTGTGGCTTAAAAAGCAATAACGTCGATAAAAATCTTTGGAAATTATAAATTACGCTGTTTTGTTTAGTAGGTAATATTAAGAGAAAGTGATATCGAGAGAAGTTGATATCATAAAAATCGGTTATATCATACAGAAATATACCGAAAGTACAGTCACGGATGTGAATATCTGACTATAGGGTCAAAACATCCTTTAAGTCAGTGAAAGTCAAATGAGTTGTCATATTATAAAATATAGACGAGGTTTCAGGTAAAACCGTAAATACCTAAGATACAACAATGAGTTGTGATATTATAAGATATAAAAAGGGTTTCAGGTAAAACCGTAAATACCTAAGATACAACATTGAGTTGTGATATTATAAAATATAAAAAAGGGTTTCAGGTAAAACCGCAAATACCTACCCAGTTAAAATTCGGTGCAGGATAGGGGCAGCGGATGGGGCGCGCAGGGCCGGCATCTTGGCAGGCAGAAGGCCGCGATAGGGACGCGACAGAGCATTTTTGTCCGCTTTTGGGGACCTCATTCTACGTCCCCCCACTGCACTGAACTACACTGGGGCGCTACCCTAAACTGCAGACACGCGCGTCCTAACTACTAATGCGCGACCGCGTAGCGTCCGTGGCCACGCGTGAAACACTAGAGAAAAATACCCTCATGGCAGATATTGACTGCGCCAATACTGCGCTGAATATGAACGCACATATTCATACTATAAAACATGACGCGTTTAACGCATACATACTTCATATTATGAATGTGACGTTATTCGGCAGCAATATTCCAGTCAATATCTACCATGAGGGTAAAAAATGATCATGTCTAAATAGCTATTTGAATTAATGTGATTGACGTTTCAAGTTAGGGAAAAATTTATTTAGTAGGGGTTAAATGTCTTTTTCAGAAAAAAAGGCCATATCGTTTAGCTACATCAAAAGGAAATTAAATAAAAGGGACTGGAAGAATCAGTCAGAAAGAAAAGTGGCTCTATAAACAATGTCACCTGCCACCCGTCAGTGACAATACTAACGAATGAAAAAAAAAGCTACTCCGTGAATGCTGTCACTTACCAAGGATTGTGACGAAAAGAGTCACAAGCACCTGTGGCGATGGTGGATGGAAGAAGGAGATGATGGGAAATGAAGACTTCCTAATACAAAAATCTAAGACCTCGCAGTTGATGAATATAACTTTGCGCTATTCTCCAAAACTGCAAGTAGCGTTAATAAAAATAAACATGGTAAAATAATACATTCCAAATTAGCTACAACAGTTCAGGGCTGAAGGGACACCATCTCCTTTTCCATTTACGATATAATAGACTGTAAAGAGTAGTGGTGAGGTTATAAAAGTGAAGTAGATAGCTTTAAATTCATTTATTGGTAAGCAAACTAAAGCTATACATTGTAAATCTTACTTATATATTTTTCCTGTCTAACTGATTGTCAAAATTTGTAAAATGAGTACCACTTTTTACTAATAATAAAAAATGTAACCATACTTACAAATATAAATTGGGAGAAGAGTAAGAGATTAGGTCGCCAACTTTGATAACGCGTTCCTCGGGAGTGTAGGTGACGTCATAAGCAACCCCCCCTCCCCCGATTACGGGCCCTCTGTTTTTTAATCCTTATTTATTTACCTATATTATTTAATCCCCCTGACTCCCCTGCCAGGTCATTAATCAATCATTAAGTGTGCAGTACAACAAACTAGTGAAACTACATTAGCAACTCTCAGTTATTTCTATCTAAGTACATAGTTCTTCATTTGTTTAACTATGTGAATAAGGATTAAACAACAGGGAGGGGGGGGCTCATGACCTGGGGGGGGGGGCTCGTGATCAGGGGGGCTCATGACCGTGCTTAGGTGTGGGAGCGTATGCCCCTTCCTCAATGTCCATCCCAATCGCCAGAATTCTATAGAGGCTCATGACCGTGCTCAGGTGTGGGAGCGTATGCCCCTTCCTCTATGTCCATCCCAATCGCCAGAATTCTATAGAGGCTCATGACCGTGCTTAGGTGTGGGAGCGTATGCCCCTTCCTCTATGTCCATCCCAATCGCCAGAATTCTATAGAGGCTCATGACCGTGCTCAGGTGTGGGAGCGTATGCCCCTTCCTCTATGTCCATCCCAATCGCCAGAATTCTATAGAGGCTCATGACCGTGCTCAGGTGTGGGAGCGTATGCCCCTTCCTCTATGTCCATCCCAATCGCCAGAATTCAATAGGGGTATTCCAATGGTTTTATGAACTGGTTTGAAATCGGGTCCGGACAGTGTTTCTGAAAATTGAAACGAACATTATAAACAATTCACTGAATAATTACATTTAGTGCTTATAATAGTAAATTTATGTTCAACTAGACAGCTGATATTGCTGTAATTAATCAACAGATGAATAAAAATACATACTTCGAAACTAACTAGGCACACTGTAGTTCAAAACTAGGCACACTGTAGTTCAAAAAACTAGGCACACTGTAGTTCAAAAAACTAGGCACACTGTAGTTCAAAAAACTAGGCACACTGTAGTTCAAAAAACTAGGCACACTGTAGTTCAAAAAACTAGGCACACTGTAGTTCAAAAAACTAGGCACACTGTAGTTCAAAAAACTAGGCACACTGTAGTTCAAAAAACTAGGCACACTGTAGTTCAAAAAACTAGGCACACTGTAGTTCAAAAAACTAGGCACACTGTAGTTCAAAAAACTAGGCACACTGTAGTTCAAAAAACTAGGCACACTGTAGTTCAAAAAACTAGGCACACTGTAGTTCAAAAAACTAGGCACACTGTAGTTCAAAAAACTAGGCACACTGTAGTTCAAAAAACTAGGCACACTGTAGTTCAAAAAACTAGGCACACTGTAGTTCAAAAAACTAGGCACACTGTAGTTCAAAAAACTAGGCACACTGTAGTTCAAAAAACTAGGCACACTGTAGTTCAAAAAACTAGGCACACTGTAGTTCAAAAAACTAGGCACACTGTAGTTCAAAAAACTAGGCACACTGTAGTTCAAAAAACTAGGCACACTGTAGTTCAAAAAACTAGGCACACTGTAGTTCAAAAAACTAGGCACACTGTAGTTCAAAAAACTAGGCACACTGTAGTTCAAAAAACTAGGCACACTGTAGTTCAAAAAACTAGGCACACTGTAGTTCAAAAAACTAGGCACACTGTAGTTCAAAAAACTAGGCACACTGTAGTTCAAAACTAGGCACACTGTAGTTCAAAACTAGGCACACTGTAGTTCAAAACTAGGCACACTGTAGTTCAAAACTAGGCACACTGTAGTTCAAAATTAGGCACACTGTAGTTCAAAACTAGGCACACTGTAGTTCAAAACTAGGCACACTGTAGTTCAAAACTAGGCACACTGTAGTTCAAAACTAGGTACACTGTAGTTCAAAACTAGGTACACTGTAGTTCAAAACTAGGTACACTGTAGTTCAAAACTAGGTACACTGTAGTTCAAAACTAGGCACACTGTAGTTCAAAACTAGGCACACTGTAGTTCAAAACTAGGCACACTGTAGTTCAAAACTAGGCACACTGTAGTTCAAAACTAGGCACACTGTAGTTCAAAACTGGTACACTGTAGTTCAAAACTGGTACACTGTAGTTCAAAACTAGGCACACTGTAGTTCAAAACTAGGCACACTGTAGTTCAAAACTAGGCACACTGTAGTTCAAAACTAGGTACACTGTAGTTCAAAACTAGGTACACTGTAGTTCAAAACTGGTACACTGTAGTTCAAAACTGGTACACTGTAGTTCAAAACTAGGCACACTGTAGTTCAAAACTAGGCACACTGTAGTTCAAAACTAGGCACACTGTAGTTCAAAACTAGGCACACTGTAGTTCAAAACTAGGCACACTGTAGTTCAAAACTAGGCACACTGTAGTTCAAAACTAGGCACACTGTAGTTCAAAACTAGGTACACTGTAGTTCAAAACTAGGCACACTGTAGTTCAAAACTAGGCACACTGTAGTTCAAAACTAGGCACACTGTAGTTCAAAATTAGGCACACTGTAGTTCAAAACTAGGCACACTGTAGTTCAAAACTAGGTACACTGTAGTTCAAAACTAGGTACACTGTAGTTCAAAACTAGGACACTTTAGCTGATTGCAATAACACAAAAATAATATAACAAATGAAATTTATAGCTATTACACTGAGCAAGTAACACTTGTGAATATCATACTTTAAAAAACTGGTATTGGACTTGGTATCATTTAACAATATGGTATCGGTGCATCTTTAGTGAATTCCATTGTATCAATTATTTTATTTAAGATTGAAAAGAGAGCTGAACTTACCTTATACTTCATATTGAATAGCATCATGTCCTCTTCATCATCTAAAGACATGTTAAAGTTTGAACTGAATATCCTTGATTGTTTGATACATACAAAATTTCTTAAACTAGTTTCCTTTTGGAATGTATTGAATAATTATAATCCTGAAAAGAAAAACAAAAGTTTTGACATAAATAACAAACAAATTCATGAATATATATAAAAATAGCCTAGTTAGTAACAATATCCAGAGGGAGGAATACAGATTATCATAAACAAACTCACAATTTGAGTTAGCTATGTATAATTTTTTAATAATGATCACACTGTATAAATATGAAAATTAACACAAGAACATAGGTAGATAATTGATAGAACACCAGTTATCTAAATAAATAGGAGTGATATTAGCCACTTCCATACTATGCAAATTTCTATTTAATGTCCTAAACATTATTGAGTTTTAGCATGACAATATGGGAAAAATATGCTTTAAATTCAAATATCTATCAAAGTTTCTTGGATTATCTGACCATTTGAGATACTTTGTAAAATATCTCATTGGTCAAAGGACTCAAAACAATGACACTGGTGAATGAGCAAGGATTTTGACTCTGAATAATATAGTATATGATAACCACCCATCATCATCTTTTTAAGTATGGCCATCATGATCAAATAACGGAACCATCTCTGAACTATGACTTAAGCACTATTTTTCTACTCAATGCATTAGTTTAAGTTGTAACAGGAGAGTGCACTTAAAATTCTACACATGTTGCTAATAGAAGAATAGACAAGATAATTAAATAGGGGTGTAACAGGTGTGAAAAAAAAGTGTAGTGTGTACCTTGCGTCAAAAAATAGTCACCTCCTGCGTCAAAAAATAGTCACCTCCTGCGTCAAAAAATAGTCACCTCCTGCGTCCATGGGAACATAGGAATTAATTCAAAATTTTAAGCCAATTAGACATATCTGAATTTTGACCTCTTGAAATTTAGGCCAATTAATTGGCTTTAACTGACATACTCTGTAACCCAGTCTGCAAAAGATGCATGAAGTTGTGAAATTTATCCGGTGACTATTATGGCCTTGAAATTAGTGTCCTCCTGACAATTTCTTAATCAATTCCTATGTTTACATGTAATTATTGGAGAGCGTTTTGAGATTTCTGGCCATTTTAGAGAGAAATTTAAAAATCTTTTGGAAAGAATTGCTCCAAAAATTGAATATTTGAAGACTGATTGTGCATGTTTTGCAGACTGATTGTGCATGTTTTGCAGACTGATTGTGCATGTTTTGCAGACTGATTGTGCATGTTTTGCAGACTGATTGTGCATGTTTTGCAGACTGATTGTGCATGTTTTGCAGACTGGTTTGTAACATGGAAGAAAAGCGACCTCCTTCACAGATAAGCGACCTCCGTCACAGATAAGCGACCTCCGTCACAGATAAGCGACCTCCGTCACAGATAAGCGACCTCCGTCACAGATAAGCGACCTCCGTCACAGATAAGCGACCTCCGTCACAGAAAAGCGACCTCCGTCACAGAAAAGCGACCTCCGTCACAGAAAAGCGACCTCCGTCACAGAAAAGCGACCTCCGTCACAGAAAAGCGACCTCCGTCACAGAAAAGCGACCTCCGTCACAGAAAAGCGACCTCCGTCAAAGAAAAGCGACCTCCGTCAAAGAAAAGCGACCTCCGTCAAAGAAAAGCGACCTCCGTCAAAGAAAAGCGACCTCCGTCAAAGAAAAGCGACCTCCGTCAAAGAAAAGCGACCTCCGTCAAAGAAAAGCGACCTCCGTCAAAGAAAAGCGACCTCCGTCAAAGAAAAGCGACCTCCGTCAAAGAAAAGCGACCTCCGTCAAAGAAAAGCGACCTCCGTCAAAGAAAAGCGACCTCCGTCAAAGAAAAGCGACCTCCGTCAAAGAAAAGCGACCTCCGTCAAAGAAAAGCGACCTCCGTCAAAGAAAAGCGACCTCCGTCAAAGAAAAGCGACCTCCGTCAAAGAAAAGCGACCTCCGTCAAAGAAAAGCGACCTCCGTCAGTCAAAGAAAGGTTTCTAGTTAAAGTAACCTAATTTTACTGCTCCATTTATCTAAATTTTAAAACTATGTTGACTCTAAATATAGCTAGTGCCAAAATTTACATGAGAATAGGTACCTAAATATATTGAAACTGTCAAGATGCATCTTATATAATCTGAATAATCATCATGCCATGTTCAAGAGACTGGCAGATTGTTAGCCAATTTCAAGCCATAATTTAAAGATTCTGAGACATGTCAATTTTGGCTCATTTCTTAAAATTTTAGGCCAAATTAACATGGGAACATAGAAATTAAATTAAATCAAAACATTAAGCCCAGACTGTAGGAACTGGTAAACTGTTCTCCAAAAAATCTTCTGTTTTGGCTTCTGTTCTCAGTCAAATTAATGCAAATATAGGAGAAAACTAAGGACTGTTCAGACTGTTATTACAGAAAATGTTAAAAATGTCCCATATTCTGTAGACTGGCATTAAACCAATTAGACATATCTGAGTTTTGACCTTTACAAATGTAACTTATTATGTAAGGCTGAGGGTCAATTAATTGGCATCAACAGATTAACTGGCATATTTTGTATACAATAATACAGAGATCTCTTTTAATAATCGAAGTAAAATTACGGTAAATAGATATAGCTTGTATAGGTACTAGCCAGTCTGCAGAATATATGACATTTTAACATTTTCTGTGCAAACAATCAATAATTTCCTCTACATTTACATGTATTTTACTGAGAACATGAATATAAGTCAAAATGTAGGATATCTTGAAGAACACTTTACCAGTTCCTGCATTCTGGATAGATCATAGATAGGAATGAATTCAAAACTATTGATGAAAATTCAATATACCTAGTAGTCAGTCAAGACTCTAGCGACTGCGAATATCTATCTCTCTGACTCAATTAATGTCCCAGTCTGTATTTTGTGGTAATTTTCACCGACATGTCGGTGGAATTTTTTGCCCTTTGAAAATAATATTCTGGCAAAGTCTGTGGATTTTTATATCCATTTATTCCAATAATCCTATGTTACCATTAATTTTTGGTGGATAAGTTAGAAAAAAGTTGTTGGATCAGCCAAATTAATAGAAATTTATAGCCTAGTGGATTTTTTCAACTTTTAAAAAGTCAAGTGGAATTTTGTGCCCCAAATACAGACTGGTTTAATGCCCAGACTGTATTTCATGCTAAATTCCATCCACTTGTCAGTGGAATTTTTCCCCTTCGAAAATAATATTATACTAGTAAAGTCTGTGGATTTTAGCTATTTAGGTATTCCTATGTTAGTATAACTATAATGTTACCAACTTACCATTATTTTTTTTTATTTTTGGTGGCTAGGTAAATAAAAAAAATGTTGGTGGCTCATTCGAATAGCTATCTTAGTATCTATCATGAAATAGGTACCTAGGAAGGTAGGTATGTATTTTTCTGATTTTTCTTTCAGCTTTTTGGAAAAGTAATTGGAATTTTGTAAACCAAATAAACCTACAGACTGGTTGTGGATTCACATCATTCAGGTACCATCAGACTATCAGTCATAAATTTGAAACAACAAATATCAAATTCACTACATTTCTACATATAGGTACCTATCATAAATCATCTTTCAATCTACCTATGATCTATCTAATAGAACGTATGGTGGGTGCGCCGTGATCTGGTGCGCCGCTCATCTTTTAGATATACGTATCAATATAGGCTATACTGGCGACTTTGTTCACAGTGCACACTTTGAAACATGGCTAAGGTATATAGCTATCAGAATGTGTGGACGAGTGGACCATTTAAAATAGAAGCCAACTAATTTGCTTAACTGACATCGGTAGTACTCTGTAACTAATAACTTGAGTCGCCTGTTGGCTGTGGGTACATAGATATGTCACAGTGGGAGTAACTTGGACATAGGCTACTTAGAGTACAAGTTACAGTGCATTTCCTGATACCTTTGTGCTAGTACATTATACATATAGCTAGGTGAAAAATCATTTATTGTCAGATAGATAACTGGTGTCATGAGTAGGCACCTAGTTAGGTAGGTAGTGAATTTCAAAACCCAAAAAAGTACAAATTAGCTATAGGCTATAGATATTATATAATATATAGCCTAGCATAGCTATTTTTTTTTTCAATAGGATACAATAACCACTGAACTCTCAAATACTATACACATGATAGATACACAATTCCACTTTCACCAATAAATTAATAACTTAAAACATTAATTCACCACAGAACCTTATTATAATCTATCTAGAAACTATTCAAAATACGGCTGCACGGCAGGTTCAATGGTTCTCAATAAAAAAATCCGATATTTTTCCTTTAGAACGTACAAAATAATTGTTCTATATATTTCGTTTTGCAACCCTGTTTTTAATATTTTCAGCATGGAAATGATTTTATCTTTAAATAATTATTAAGAATGACCGATTTTTTCAATAATGATTTCGTGTTATTTGGTATTCTTGTATTCCAATATACCTATTTAAATGGCGCGGATGAAGAACAAATACATGATTAATGTTATAATAATATTAGTATATAATTTTAACTGGTTAGTTATTGCAATTTTTTCACTTATAATATTGAATCGTTGTTAGATGAACCAAATTAATTTTCTGTACTAACTATATATATGCAGTATATTGTATGCATCATATACAATATATACATATTGGAGTAAACTTATTAACTAAGGCCAATGTCAGCTTGTTTATAAGAATGTCATTATATATTCCATATACCTATGATATATTTTATATATTCTCACATGCCAAAAGTTTAATTCGACAAATAATAACCTACATCAGGGTAAATAATTACCTAATATCTTATAAATTGAAAACATTATATGCAATGGTAGTTTAGTATGCTTATAATTTATCTTTATAAATCATATTATCTATAATCAAGCATCAGCACTTTGATATTCATGGAAATTATTTAAGAATGTCTCCTGTATCTACGATTCTCAGTCATATGTACGCATGGAAGTACTATTAGAACCTACATGATCGATGTGTGAGTCTGATGAGAGCAGTTTCAGTTCATTCAGTGAAAAGATACAGAAAAACTGTATTCTGATAAAGCCTGATATCAACATTGTCAGACTTCACTATTGCTTTGATCTTCTGTAAGTGTTACTTTAAAAAAATTTAGTGGTTCACTCTGACAAATGAGAAATATAAAAACGCATACAAATTACTCAATGATATCCGTGGCTAATAAATATTAGGTAACAATAGATTTAATATAAAACTGAATGAGCTAAACCATAGCTGAGTACCAAGAACAATAGTGATTAATGTTTATTTTATATTAGGGCTATCCACCAATTAATTAACTATAGCTATTATTACCTATTATTAGCTACACTATCGATAAAGAAGTTGTATTTTTGTTCAAATTAATTTGTTGGATTATGATTCATGAGCAATATGTGGTGCTTCAATCTCTGGAGATTTTAGCCAATATTATCGACTATAAACTCTGAAGATTTTCTATGCTCTGTTCTCTAGAGTTTTCGGCAGATAATAACGCGTCAAACCTCCACAGATTATCTCGTCCTTATACTGCCGTGGCCTCCGTAGGTCGCGGTAAACATTTGTAGAAAGCAGAGATTATCTGCTGAGCGCTGCTTAGAAATGCTGAGACTGCCATAAACTACAGTAAAACGTCCGCTATACTGCACCGAATTTTAACTGGGTAAGATGTGCACGTATTGTACATATATGACGAAATCATACCTAATTTTCAGGGATGAAGTCAATAGATAATTATAATGTCAATTTATATTTATAAAAATAAACAAGGTTTCAGGTAAACCGGAAATACCTATGATATGCACGTAACGTACATATGTAACGAATCATACCTATTTTTCAGGGATGAAGTCAATTGATAATTATGATGTATTCCTATTCAAATAGTAATAATCGCAGTGTTTGAAAAAAGAACCTGTCAATCGTTTCAGTGATTTAAGACAATCAAGTCAGATAATGAGTTAACGTAAATAAGATATAACGTAAATATTAAACTCAGAGGTATGACTCAGTATAAAAAGAGTGAAACATTTTAAAGGATTGACAAGGAATGATATAGATATATATATATATATCTTGAATATTTAAATGACTATTTTGATATTAATATTGTATATTGAATATTTTTGATGAGATTTAAAGTTACCTAGAGGTTAATACTGCTTAACCATAGTTAATGTAATATCGGGTAATATGTGGTAACATAGAGGGGAAAGTAGGTTTGATACTAAATAATCAATATGTGATGTAGTTTCAAACTATATTCCTGTAATAATTAAAAGTAAGAAATAATTGATTTGATTAAAGGTTATTGTTTAACGTAATTAAATAATTATATGCTTTAACGTAAAATCTCCAGTAACTCAATAATGAACGAAACAACGATATAAGAAAGATTCAACGCCGTTTACGTATATTGAATATATATTGAGTATAAATAATTAACTGTTAAATAAGAAGTTGTTGTAATTATTCCAGTGACGAATAATAACTTAAAATAATCACATAGGTGATTAGTTCATATGAACGAAATAATCGTATAAAAAACGATATGAATTCAGACAATTGTATTTGTCAGACGATAATTCTGAGAAAGAAAATACTATAAGAGCAAAGATTTGCTGAATTTTATAATTAAATTGTAAGACTTGATTTGAATAGTGAATTAAATGCAAGCAATCGAACATAAATGTATAAGAGATAAAACAATTATCTTAAGACTATTTTTCTATTAATAAAGTATAAAATATAGCAAACGTTATATATATATTAATATAACTTAACGTAAAAATAACTTAACGTAAAAATATAACGCAACTTGATTATATAATAGTTGACTAGTAAAAAGTCAAGACTAAACGTGATCTTGAAGGAAGCGATGTAAATTCTCAAGTGGGAAGTTATTGTCAACAGAGCTATTAAAATTAGTCACACATGCAGGTAGTACAGTCAGTAACACTATAGTTGACGATAGCAAGGATATAATATGAATAAAATAATTAGTATTATATGGAAAATAATACATCTAGGAATTAATGTGATTATTCCAGTAGGTTACTGAGAACTAATAATTAATTATTTAATTAATTATTTGATAAATAAATGAGTTTGAAAGAGAGCTCTTGATGATTTCTTTTAATGATAACTGTAATGTTTGATAAATAAATGAGTTACCGGTTCTTCGTCATTAATGTCATGAAATAAGTGTAATATCATAATTTAATAATATGATAAATTTGAGGAACTGAAGTAATATAAGTTATTACTTGTGTGGGAATTAGAACCTGTAAGAACAATGTATGAATAAGAATTAATAGTTATTTATAATTAAATGACATGCAGTAAATCAATCTACTGTTCTCTATGAACTGTATTGTTATACAATCCAAGATGTAGCAGGAACTAATATTTGAAACACCATAACAAATGGAGAGTTTAACGAATGATTTGAATGATAACAAGATACGAAGCAAATATTTTAATTAATATTATCTCACATTTAATTTGAATTCTTTTATTTATAATAGAAGTGTAATATTTTATGTTGAATTTTTGATTTTCAAGATGATAAATAAAAATGTTTGTACTTGTTAATTAAAATAAAGATACTGAATTCTTGATATATAAATTTAGAAATGAATTCTAAATAAATAGTCGAATATTATTGAATGTATAATGAACAATGAAAACATGCAATATAATATACATGTACTTAAATTCTAATGTTTATGTACAATGATATATAAAATAATTGCTGAAAAAGATAGTTCGTTAAAACTTTTATATATGATAATATATAAATATATAACCAAGGAAATGTTTGATCCAATCTTAAGGGGAACATTCTATTTATTCCTCTCAGAATGAAGAATAAAATAGACCCTAAAGAATTTCCAAACATAAGTTAGGCGAACATTCTATTTATTCCTCTCAGAACGAAGAATAAAATAGACTCTAAGAATTTCAGAATAATCTCAGGGGAACATTCTATTTATTCCTCTCAGAATGAAGAATAAAATTAGACCCCAAAAAGATTACAATAATGGATTGAAGTGTAATTAAGTGTGATTATACATGGAATTGTGAGATAAATATATTAGAAAGTTATAAATCAAGATGTATAATAATTATATGTTGATATTTGAAAAAAGGGAATATTCCTAATACATAAAGAATATTCATTCTAAACTGTAAGGGTAAATATTACTAAGAGAAAACAGTAATTGCAGATTCAAAGGTCAACCAGAGTACAGAAAATACCCTGAGAAGAAAATCTTCTTCTAAAGAAAAATTTCAAGGGGGAACCGTAATATTTCCAGATTTATAAAAGAATGAATGTAGTTGATTTTACATGAGTATAAAAAGGATTAAAATGAAATCGTAAATAATAAAAGCGATCGAATAGAACGGATTTATTTCATAAAAATAAATGTAACGAGAATTGTAAAATACGTTCATGTTACGTATATGAATTTATTAATTAAACTCAGTATAGCAGTTTAAATGTAATTAAAAAGTTTGAGTTTAAAAGGGACAGTTATATAATTTAATAAATAATGTATGGATTCAAATAAAGAAAACGTTTGAAAAGTTTAATGATACTGAAATAAGAGTAAAAGGCTCTTTAGTGATAAATGGGAATTACGAAAATATTTTTGAGTATTGAGTTTAATGATAACAAGAATCTTGATGATATTTAAATTATTACTTTAAAAAAATAATGAAATTTAATTCTGTACGAGAATTTATGATTATAAAAGGAACATAACGAAATATAATGAATAGCTAAAAAACGACATAGTTTGTGTTCAATTAATTTCTTTCAATGGTTAGATCAATAACATTAACTCTTCAGGGTAACTACAATATACACTGATGTTTAAAGAAATGTAAATTATATATATATAATGCATTGATGTTTAGTGAAACATAAAATATATATAAATAACTGTGTGTTTGTAAGTTAAGAGTAATTAAGAAAATTATGTTGACTAACACTTATAATTATTGATGAAATGTAATGTAATAGTAGATAAATAATCTTCTATGTAAGATGTAAGTTTCTTGTATAAGCTAGTAAAGTTCACCTGTAATTGCAGAAACACACGTAAAGGAGGCTAACCAAAAGCAATGAACCCCATCCATCTGACGATCTGACGTTATGGGCAAGACATCGGTTGAAGGTGAATTACTTGATTTTACTATGAATTTATCACTATAAGTGAAAATCTTGTAGAGTAACGTAACAATAAAAAGAAACATAACAGTTTTGATTGTGTCCAAGATTTTCATGAACCTAGTTTTAAGTGAAAAATATGTTATATATATAAACTAACCCCTTCTTTACAGTCTTATAATAATAGGAATATGTATTGTAAACTGAATGAGGTATATTTTGAAATAAATGTTATGTGAGATATATATTATCAAACTATAATATTACTTGAAGGATTATAACAATACTATAATATTAAAGAATTTTGTAGAATCATTGTACAAAATTTTGGAAATAATTAAAACAATCATGTTTTAGCAATGGTAAAATAGTAATATTATCCTTCAACTGTAAGTCTAAAAGTAATAGTTAGGTAAAAATATAATCCTAATTATACTTAAATTAATGATTTATTTTTTCCCAAAACTTGAAAAACATCTCTCGAGAAACTGGAGCAGAGCAATAACAAACCAGATGTTGGAACAATCCAACACCAGTAACTTGTTGATCCGAAAAGGATAAGCCGAGCTACGCCTAGTGACGAGAAGGCTGAGCAGTGGAGCACACTTGGTGATGACTTCACAGTCATACTTGATGATGACTTCACAGTCATACTTGATGATGACTTCACAATCATACTTGGTGACGACTTCGCAGTCATACTTGGTGACGTCACAAACCAATGCCCGATAACCTGAGGGAACCATTCATTCTGAAGGAGGAGAATGAACATGGGGGCTTCAACTCTCATGTACCTACTTTGAGAAGTCTTCTCTGATGGTACCGACACATTTAGATCATTTCACCTTGATCTTATTATTCTAAATTTTGGATTATTACTTTAGTACAATTATCTTAGATTTCTATACT
This sequence comes from Caprella mutica, assembly GCA_947561585.1. Classification (NCBI taxonomy): domain Eukaryota; kingdom Metazoa; phylum Arthropoda; class Malacostraca; order Amphipoda; family Caprellidae; genus Caprella; species Caprella mutica. The sequence goes on from CANNZV010004181.1 coordinate 29,657, forward strand.
TTGAATTTACTTTAAAGAAAGTTTATATATTAATTGCTTATTGAAACATTCAGGTTATGAGCAATTAATCATTGATGTTTATTTGAAAATTAATTCTTTAAAAGATTACTTAAGATTTCTTTGATAGTTTACAGATTTCGAAGTTGAACATTTGATTTAAAGTAACTTTTAATTTTATTGAATATTTTAAACGAAATCTGAATATGTTTATTCACTACGAATAAAAATAGGTTATGTAAAGCTAACAATAGTATAGATGAATACTAACCAATAATATAGCTCATATGATATTACATAACATATATAACCATAGTTTAAGAAGAGAGAAGTTTAAGATAAATAATAACGAATTCAGTTATACTCATATATTTTGAAATGAATATTTTGGAATTAGAATAAACTATAATGAAGTTTCGATTTTGATGTAAGATTATATTCATTTGAGATGTAAAAGTTAATTAAGTTCTATTGACTATAGCTTATATTCATTTGAGATATAAAAGTTAACTAAGTTCTATTGACTATAGCTTATATTCATTTGAGATATAAAAGTTAACTAAGTTCTATTGATTATAGATTATATTCATTTGAGATATAAAAGTTAACTAAGTTCTATTGATTATAGATTATATTCATTGGAAATATGAATAGTAATTAATCTCTATTGATTTTGAAATTAATTTCATTTGAAAATTACTTAACTTTATTTCCGACGTTTCAAATTACGATGCTTGAAGTAGAAGATATAATAATAGTAGATATATTATAATCGTATGCTTAGATTTTATTGATAATCTTATTTGTAAGCATTATAATTTTGGTTCTTGAATGAAAGTAAGATGTTTATAGTTGAACTATATTGCAGTAAAGTATTAAACGAACTTTATATTTTGAAGAAAAACTTTAAGGGTGTTTTCAATGACTAGACATTCACCTGGATACTATTTCCATTTAAGTGTTTAAGAATTGAGAACATATATATTTAATTTTTAGAAAGGTAATGGTTACTTTTATTTAAAAAATTAAAATATAAATTTAGCAGTTATAGATTGAAGTTTTATGATTGTTCAACTTGAATTTCGAGATTTGATATTTCATGTTTTGAAATTTTAGAACTAAATGAAATGGGATTTAAGGTTCAATTTTGAATAATTATAAACAAGGTTAGATATTTGAATATCTTTATTAGTTAAATAAATCCCATAAAATGAAAATATATTTTTGATGTATGTTTCTGAATATGAGTAGAATAACTTATAAATTTTCAATCTATTTTGATTTAATATCGTGACCAGAGGTAGAATTCATGATTACTTATAGGATATGAATTGTCTTGTCATCATATTTTTGTACACACAATTTTTATGATGAAAAGACTGATCTATTTAGCAGATCAAATTTTAATCTGAAATTCATAATACATGGATCAAGAGATTAAATTTCTTTTGTTTTAATAGATATAATTTGTGTTTCGGACTTAGAAATTTTAAGAAATTTCATAGGATGTTTTCCGAGTGTTGTTCGAAATTTGTTAGGATATTTTTCGATTGGATTTCGATAATATGGGTTTAGAAATTGAAATTCAACCGACAAGTCGGTTGAAACATGAAGGGGGGAGTGATATTAACAATAGAAGGATTGTTAATACGCTGAACTTGTATCTTTACTTAATCTTTCAATTTCTATAATTTGATAATCATTTAATCAGACATAATCTTTTTTATCTTGTACACTGTTCATTAGAAGGAAATGCTATTTAAATTTATGGTCATGTTATTCTCGCTAGGAGCTCGAATATAATTATAAACGAATAGCTTTGATGTAAGCCGCTAATATAACTTGTAACTTCAGAACATAACTTTATAACTTGTAACCCAGAGCTATAACTTGTAACTCAGAATATAACATTATAATTTGTACTAAAGTTATATAACTTCATGAACTTTGTAAATCAGTTATACAACTTAGAATATTGAGTTCTTTTTCTATAGATAGAATTGAAATTAATACTTAATTAATTTAAAAAGAATTAAGTAAGTACTTCAATTATTCTAATTGAAATACTTAATTAATTGTTAGGAACTTGTAACATTTCTGATCATGTATAGGTTAAACAGGACTCTGAAATAGTATGCTTAAATTTGGATGTTTATTAGTAAATCAGGTTTCACTAAAATGAACTATTAGTAAATCTGATCGATCTATATGTTAATCGTATAGAAAGCCATTACCACTAGCGTGTTAAATTTGAATAATGCATTGTGTGTTATTTCTATCTGCAGTGAGTAGAAAAACNCTAGGTAACGAAGTGAAAGTTACTGACTAATTTTACATATTATAGTTGTTGCCTCTTTTGTAGAATAACAATTAATATTGTTAGGTCGAATAAGAAATCATCCTATAACAATTACTCATGAATAAATACATTATATTTTAGATTTGGGTAACGCATTTTATGAGAAAAAATGTATAGATATTCATATGATATACCTATATCTTTTCAGAAACATTTTTGACCGATGTGCGGCAATGAACGCAGTCCCAATATTACCCCCGTTGACCAACTTGGTGAGGTTTTATTAGTAAATTATAGGAAACTAAAATGAACAAAAACATATGTTTTAACCTATAGTAACTTAACCCTCAAAAGTTTGCTCACTAATTAAGCCGCTAGAATGTGCGCAACAGTCCTGACTAAAGCCAGGTTTCCACTGAGGCAACATTTTGGCAACACTTGAACATGAAGCATGCTACATTGCTGGAGGGGCAGAATATAATTCAACCAGTTCAACATACAACGTTTAGCATACAGCTGCGTAGCATGCTGCACGTGGTTACAAGTTGCCCTGTAGATTGCCGCAAGTGGCAATATTTAGCTTGTTGCCACCGGTCTGAAGAATTTTTGTTACCGGCAATGAAAATGATTTTTATACATATATAGAACTGATGACAAAATATTACATTAATTATGCCAAACAATGTTGCATTTTCTTTGTTTAAAAATTAGATCTTTGAAAATGGTCAGTGGCAAGCTACATTATTTGCGAATATAAACACGTTAGAGATTATTCATAGTCAAAGTGTGGAGTATAAATAACATAGAATTCATTATTTAAATAACTTAATTAAGTAAATTATTTAACTAAATCTTTGCTTTACATACATATATATCATTATATAGTGAAAACACTTATAATGAAAATATATACAATTCATCATGCAAAGATTTTTATTGTTAATAATACATTTATATTATAACAATCTATATCAAACATAATAAAAAGGTCTGGTATAAATGAAGATCTCTTATTCATAAGATAATATTTCACTATCTTCAAATGAATATGTTTTTGAAACCTCTATTCCATGTTTCAGTTGATCGCATAAGCGCTGAAATCTTGGAATCTTGTTTCGTTTTTGTTGAACTGGTTGAATTGGTCTTGCGGCAATCAACAGGCAACAGATCATGCAGCATGCTACAAGCAACGAAGGTGTTGCCTTGCTGCATGCTTCGTGTCTATTTGTTTGTTGTCGCATGCTACATTCTTGTTGAAAGACAGTGAAGTCGCATGCTACATGTTGCCTGTGTTGCCTCAGTGAAAACCCGGCTTAATTTTTATTTTAAAAATATTGACAAGCAAAGATATCAAACAAATATTTCTGGTTATTATTGTATGGGCGGGGCTTATAACTCTGTACTGAGCTGAGGATTCACTTAGACTCAGTAAGCTGCTACAAGTGGTACAATTAATTGTTTATAGTGAGATATTCACCCTTTTGTCTCAAACACACTCCCCAGGTAACATGGAGATACTTCAGGAATATTATATTCCCTCATTATCCGCTGTCATAAAATGATCTCGAAGGAAATTTCCTGGAATAGTTCAAATTTATCGAATCCTTTTCAAATATTCAAGGAATTGAAAAAATAATTGATGCTCTTACGATTTCAAGGTAATATTCCAGGAATTAGTGAAAACTAGTTGACCCCCTTACGATTGCGTGGGATTATTCCAGGAATTAGTGAAAACTAGTTGACCTCCTTACGATTAAGTGGGAATATTCCAGGAATTAGTGAAAATTAGTTGATTCCCTTACAATTTCGGGGAACAATCCAGGAATTAGTGAAAACTAGTTGACCCCCTTACGATTAAGTGGGAATATTCCAGGAATTAGTGAAAACTAGTTGACCCCTTACGAATACGTGGGATTATTCCAGGAATTAATGAAAATTAATCCAATCCCTTTCGATTTCGAGGGAGTATTCTCGGAGGTAATGAAAATTAGTTGATTCCCTTACAATTTCAAGGGAGTGCTCCAGGAATTAGTTAACAAAAATTAACCCCCTTACGATTTGGAGGAAATATTCCAAGAATTATTGAAAATTAGTTGATCCCCTCACGATTTCGAGGGAATATTCCAGGAAGTTAGAAAATAATAGGATAAACGATTTATTGAAAATTAACAAAACAAATCGGAAAATTATATTAATAATGAAAAGAATATATATTTAACAAATTGCATCTATAATATATTATATCTATTTACTCTTTTACAAACTCACAAGCAATGCACCATAACATGTAAGCTGATAAAATATTACACAATTGTTTTGTAATTCAAGCCCTTTTTTGGCCTAATTAAGTCATAAGGGCAAGAATCAACTGAAAAAAATAAGTTGATCCCTTTACGACTTCGAGGAAATATTCCAGGAATTAGAAAAATTAATTGATCAACTTAAAATAAACTAACAATAAAATAAACTATTTCAAAAGAAAATATACAAAATCAATATAATTCTGAGCTATGGTTATCGATAATAATTTAAAAATGTACGCGTGTTATCATATTACATAAAATTCATTCGAAATCTTAATTCGACTATGTCCAGAATGGTCAAGTGGACACAAGACAACACGAGACAACAAGATGCGAGTTCGCGTCCTGGAAACGATTACAAGAAAGTTCAATTCACAGCCGGAAAGTTCACTGCACTCAATCCACCGCATGGAAAGGTCACCACCACAACTCAATTCACCGTAACTCAATTCACCACGTGGTAAATTTATATTTTAGTAATGTGTGTTGATATTATTTTGAATCAAGGTTAAGAAGAGATGCGACCACTGTATATATTAATATTGATTGATAACTTTATACATTACGTCTAAATCATTCCTCATATATTCCATTTATGTGGTGATAAAATGACTATTAAGATTTGTAATTCTTCCTGATTCACAAAAGGGATCTTTTTAAAGCTCTGTAACGGGTGGTTTCCATGTACTGATGTTTAACGTATATATGAGAACCCTTTTGAACAATATTTATGATATCATACTTGTGCTATAATGTAAACGCTATATAGTGAACGGAACTTCACACAATTCATTCCTTTTACAATATCCACTTGTGAGTTGTGAGTAATAATGTCTAATTATTATAGGACAGCAAGTTTACACAGCTCAAATGCTCAACACTATACTGCTAAAATCTCTGACGATAATGGTTTCTTCTTGTATACCTGGAAATATTGTTTTTAAATTACGACATCTCGAAATTTTCGTGTCAGTAGCTTATATGAATTGATGGATTAAATGCACCAGAGTAATTAATCTCGAGATATAATCATTATATAATTTATATTATTCCATATATCAAGTAATATTACTTCAATATTCTTGTCTCTATACATTTTGTTTGATTAGAAAAGCTAGATTAGAATTGTAACTACATCTGAAACAAGCATTTATTTCTCACGTAATTGATGTCTATTTAGTGGCTGATACATTTCCTTTATTATAAGTTTGCTGTATTACTGTTATATTTTGAATTAAATTGCTTAGCGGTGAATTGAGTTGCGTTGAATTTACCATGCGGAGAATTAAGTGCGGTGAACTTTCCGGCAAGAACTGAGGGCGGTAAACTTTAATTTGTATATAACAATATTTATCATACAACTAATTCATGTAAAGCCAAACGTACATAATTGTGATATGATAGGAAATATTAATTTCGGTATCCTTGGTCTATTCTTGATATCCAGGGAAGATTTAGGGAGTACTCATATTTAAATTTCTTTTCGTTCCCTTTGATATTGAGGGAATACCCTCACTATTCAATTTATATTCCCTTGTTAACGAGGGAATAGTAATTTTGGTACCTATTCCTTACACTACTCTTGAAATCCAGGGAATATTCTCATTTAGATTTCCTTGTGATCATTTTGATATAGAGGCAATATCCCCTCACTATCTCATATTTATCTCATCGTTAACGACCGAATAATAATTTAGGTATTTCCCTTGATATCGAGGAAACATTCTAGGGATTATGTATTTAAATCCCACTATTATTCCCTCGATATAAATGGGGATGTCTCCACATATTTCCTAAACGTTGAAAGGCAGCATTATCTCGACAACGCAAGGAATAACTATTTTGATATTAAATTTTAACCCCATTGATATCCTTGGAATATTCCCTCGCTATCTATTTTCATTCCCTAGCTTGTTATTCAGGGAATATATATTGTTGATATTCCTTACAGTTCCATTGATATTGAGGGAAGGGGATATTATCTTATCACAGGGGATATTATCTTATCGCAAAAACGTTGGAATGCATCATTCCCTCTACAACGAAAGAGATATCGGGGGAATATCCAGAGAATATATTTTTGTTACCTGGTCGTGTATCTCGTGACTGGAGAGAGCTCTGCTATAGTCCTTCTATTTTTGAACAAATGCTCATACTATTTATCACCTTAGTTTTTTATCTAATCTTAGGTAATTATGTAAAAACGGAAAGTCATGAAAGGACAGCTTCCAAATTGGTTTAAAATATAAATTATTATTCTTTCATGAAAACTGGTGAGCCTGGGCTAGCTGCTAGGTTTTTTAAAATTATTTTGATAACTTCTTAATTGTGAATATTTACTCTCAGTCTGATTTTTTTTCTCGATTCATTACCAATATAAAATGTATATTTATGAAGATCCTTTTTCAGGATAAGTCAATGTTCCAAATAAGGTCCAAGCCATACATCATCCTCGGCATCGAAAGAGAAGTTCCTCCCTCTTGGATATACACAGACCACACTGGCAAAGAGTATGACACTAGCGACTCTACCCTCTACACGTGGTTGACAGGTCAACCGTCTAACGCCAACGATGATTTATTCATGTTCATGGATTGGAACCAAGAAATGTCAGATGCTACCGTTGGATGGCTTTTCGCTGTTGGCACTTCATTTCTTTGCGTGGAGAAATGAATATTATATTAATGTGAACATTATTATCATATCAGTGCACGGAATGCACTATAATAATTCAAATCTTTTTACCGAGGGTTGAACTCCGGATCTCAATCATAACTGATGACACTATAGGGGAGATGAATATTTCCACATATAATATTATATTACATTAATAAGGCACCAATAAACCAATTTAATTAATAAGAACAGTGAAATTAGGTTCTTTCATCTTGATTTTACACACAGAGAAAGGATTAGTTGAATCAAATCATATTTGATTTGTTTTGACTAAATTTTATGGTTTATCTGTGCGCCTACCTACGTGGTGAGTTGCAGGTACTATTTAAAATGAGTTAAATTGACGTTGGTTAAAACAACACATATGTGAGTTGATTATTTTTAATTTCCGAGGGTCACATCAACTACCTGTGATAGTCAAAACTACTCGTGATAGTTGAACCAATTATATGTAATGGTTATAACAACTGCAGAACAAGGTTACATCAACTACTTGTGTATGTTTTTCCAATCACTTCTATATGTTATACCAACTACTCGTGTAGGTTATACCAACTACTCGTGTAGGTTATAAATATACAAACTACTCGTGTAGGTTACATCAACTACTCGTGTAGGTTACATCAACTACTCGTGTAAGTTACATCAACTACTCGTGTAGGTTATCCCAACTACTCGTGTTGGTTATACCAACTACTCGTGTAGGTTATATCAACTACTCGTGTAGGTTATATCAACTACTCTGTAGGTTATATCAACTACTCTTGTAGGTTATATCAACTACTTTTGTAGGTTATATCAACTACTGGTGTTGGTTTTATCAACTACTAGTAAACTAAGTAAATATGGACAGAATGGTAATATGTAGTCTATGGTTGATCTTACCCTGAGACCAAATTCTTTTGAACCAGTATAACAAACGGGGTTTGCGCTGCGTTTGTCAGACGGATGGTTTCAGGCGGTATGACTTCCGGTTATACTTTGTAAAGTAAATGTATATCAACATTGGTGTAGGTTGAAATGTCGGTCCGGTTAGCAGTAGCCAAACTTTTTACCTGACTTTTCCAGTCACTATATTTACTCTATTTTATCATAATCTCGAGATATAGGTCCCGGTATCAATTAGATTAGATTTATAGTTGTAAATTTATAGATTAGATTGAATAAATAACTTAAATAAATAAGTGATAAATAGTTATGCTAGATAAATGAAATAACCAGGCTAGATTACAAAAACAAATGTTGATAAAATAGATCTTTGATATGCTGCAATTATACTATAACTTAATGAATAATAATAAAGCCTTTATCTTCTAAACCATATTTTATTGCAATCATCTTACTCATATGAACTGATGAAGAAATATGCTAATAGAATTACTAAGGTTTAATTGAAAACAAAATATAAACATTTAAGTTTTAGATTTATTATTTAGAAGTACAATTTGAATTCTCGTCACTGTCTGTTACGACTATAGGTTGCCAATTCCTGAAATAAGAGATTCGTATATTAATATATATTGAATAGAAATGTATAGTATCGTTTATATACATTATCAATAACATCACCTACTCTTTTTCCTTTTGTGATGAGATAGCGACAGCTTCGGTATTCTTTTTGTGTCTGGAATCCCTAAAAGCATATGGAAAAATAGGAGCTAATCATATTGCAAATATATATTTCAAAATCATCTAACATTATCAAATACTTACTTTGATCTATAGCATAATTGTTCCTGAATCATTCAAAGGAATTGAAGAGGACTGCGATGGTTGATGACGTTGATCTACTCCATCAATTCTTCATTAAGATCTGAAAGTAGATTAAGAAAATATAGAAAACCATATTAATAAAGAAATGAATAGAATTATTAACTGATAATTGTTTCATATAGGTAAATTATTTAGGGTAACGCAGGTAAATTTCGGCCCATTAATTTTTAATTGCGGCCCTCTCAAGAGAGTCTCTAAAACATTCTGAACCAAAATTATATTAAAATGTTGCATAGCTATCAAAATAAGCATAGTGCATGCTACAATTTATTACTTTATGTTTTTATAGAGTGTTTTGAAGTTCTGATGTTTCTGTTGTTAGAGGCCGCAGTTAGTTAGTAGGCTGCAATTTACCTGCTTGACCCTATATAAAATTTTGAACTATTTATAAATATTCAGATGTAGTATAAATTTAGCTCTAATAAATGCAATGGAGTCTCCTTGCTTATTCTCATGATTTTGTTCACTATACTCTTAATTTAGACTTTAATTAAATAACAAAGAGTATAATATATCAAAAAGCTCACCTCTGGATGGAGTTCTCATTGCCAAATCCCTGGTTGGTGTTCTCTTTATTTGTTCTCAGGAAGGAGTTCAGCCAACTACCTCCTGGATGGAGTTTTCCAGGTCATAAAAACTAGGGTCAAGTAGGTAAATTGTGGCAATTTAACTAACTGCGGTCTCTTATCTCGGAAACATTAATAACCATCATAGCTTCAAGATACTCGTGAAATAAAAAGAATCTATCATAAATTGAGTTTATTATGATATTCAACAATTCAAAATATAGCTAAACTAATTTCAGAAGGATTTCAAGACTTTCTTAATAGGGCCGCAATTAGAAATTAAAGAACCGAATTTACCTGTGTAATCCTACCTATAGGTACAGTAACTAGTTTTAAAATATATAAATTATCAGAATACTTAACTGGAGATACTAGGATAAGTTCCGAATTATCGGACGGTTCCACATTTTCGGTCACCTAAGAAAAACTATATAAAATAATTAATCAACTTTTATTTTAATTAGCTATTAGGTAGCTATATACTATATTTCAAACGTGACCGAAAATGTGAAATCGCCTGATAATTTGGAACTTACCCTATCTGAGGACAGCGCAGTAACTGCTTTGGCTATGTAGAAGATAAAGACACTGAAAAAAACAGCTAGGTAGGTATGCTGTTTAAATAAGTTAACATATAATAATCTAAGAAAATTAGTTTGGATCTCATTTTACAAACTGGAAGGTAGTGATCAAAATTTATTATTATGAAAAGTTATATACTAATAATCAGCTCTTCATTTATCTATGTAAGGCATGAATTAATAATTAATAATCGATCAGCGGCGAAAATACTATTTAGTGCATAGAACGCTATTGTTTGCACTTGAACTAAAATGGTATTGAGGAGCGTTCACATTCAACACGTAACACACTTGAAACAAGATTTGAACTGTAAAGTGTCAATTAATCAATTAATTAGTTTTGAGGAAAGCATAAGTTGCCACATACTCATTTGATTTAACTCACACCTAAACATAAAAAGGTAGCGCCAACACTCATAGTAAGTTAATTTATACACCAGATACATAGGATTAACAGTCTTTGTGAGTTACTTTATCACACTATGACATAATTGTTTTAACTTGCATCTAAACTTACAAAAAAGTAGCGACAACTCTCATAGTAAGTTAATTCATACACTGCAGAATACATTGGATTAACAGTCTTTGTGTGTTACTATAACACACTATGTCATAGTTGATTTAACTCGCACCTAAACTTCAAAAAAGTAGCGCCAACTCTCATAGTAAGTTAATTCATACACCAGATACATTAGATTAACAATCTTTGTGAGTTACTTCAACACACTATGTCTTAGTTGTTTTAACATATGTTCAAACTCCCAAAATGTAATTCTAACTCTCATAGTAAGTTGATTCAATCCATAAAACGATTTGAATTAACTATGTTTGGTGACACACCACGTCATAGTTGTTTTCAAACACGTGAAAACATGAATATAGTCCAACTAACTCACGTAGTAAATTGATTTAAAGCATGAATTGTTAACCCATCAAATATGAGTAAACTTTTTTCTCTGTGTACATAATCAATTCAATATTAAATAGCTTTCTACAGACACAGCTATTATAGAAACATTATCCATGGATACATTTAGTACATATTCTATGTATCTTGTACATAATTATAACAAATACTGAATAAGAAGTTAGATACCTGATAATGCATCTTATTATTAGTCAAGAACTATATCCTTATGTTATGATTAATTTCGAATTTATAGAATATTTGTTTTTATGTATTCATTGCAATGGTATTGTTATGTTTAATAACCGAAAAATAAAAGTGAGATACATGAGTTACGTAAAGTATGTATGTTTTTGTTCAGTGGTTACCCAGTCTGAAAATTATGGTGGGGTCATAGAAGATTATGGTGGACAGACATTATGGAGGCTTGATCAAACATGATCGATTCTAGATGATATTCGATGGAAATCATCCATTAACAAAACATCCTATAAATATCTATAATCACCATAATATTTCCCAACCATGATGTAAAGTAGATTGTATCAACCAAAATATCCGAGATTCTATGGTAATATTCCTTTTCTGATAACATTCCTACTATGAAATTGTATGGCTGAACCATCTTAAATCTTCGAAAAATTTCTGATAATATTCTTTATATGAACTTCTATGACTGAACAATCTTAAATCATTGAAGATTTTCTGATATTCCTTATATGAACTTCTATGGGTGAAACATTTTAAATTTTCGAAGATTATGTCCGTTATGCACTAAGATAAATTATGTGCCACAAACTTAATTATATAATCTTCGGAGGTCATGGTAGCTATTGCCATATATGTTCAGTGATAGCAGGTAGCAATGAAATATCGCTGCAATATTGACGCAATAATTTCAATATTAGAAAATGATTAAGATAATGATCCTTATGTTGCCTCAATGTTGCGGTACCCGGGCACAATATAGATATTCCCAAATCATTCTCGGAATATTCCATGATGATCATTTTTTGATATTGAGGGAATGCTATTTTCTGACATTTTTATGGAATAATCCCCTAAATCACAAAGGAATGTCTAGGGAATCACAAAGATGAAGCTCAATGGAATTAAGAAGGAATCCAATGGAATAAGTCATTCATTGATGGTGTAGCGGCAAAAGTTTAGAGAAATTGGCCCGGCGGAATAAGCATATTCCACTGCTAAACTATTCATTCACCAAGGTTTAAAAAAAAATAAGAATGGAAAAGACTATACTACTTTATTATTGAGAAAACTAAATATTCACAAAAATTTAACTGAAAATATGAATATCAAATAAACTAGTTGAATAAAAAAATAGAACATAAAGTAAATGAAACCGAGGACAAAGAAACTAATGAAAATATAACGCGAACTGAAAAGAATATGTGAATAGTGAAAAACTAAAGAATAACAAAAAAAATAATGAGAACTGAAAATAAAAAAAATAGTCTAGTTCTCTAGATTGGAAAATACTACACCTACTGTTAATTAGGTGTAGTTAGATAATTCAAGTCTGTCGTCAGTCGTCAGGTCAGTCGAAATAAACAAATGAAAAAAAATATTATAAATGCAATTTTGATAATAGGAAATTAATAGAAGCAAAGTAATTGAATTATTAAAATTTAGAAAAAACTAAATCAAGAAAAACTAAATCAAAAAAACCTACATCAAGAAAAACTAAATCAAGAAAAACTAAATCAAGAAAAACTAAATAAAAAAAAACTACATCAAAAAAAACTACATCATAAAAAACTAAATCAAGAAAAACTAAATCAAGAAAAACTAAATCAAGAAAAACTAAATCAAGAAAAACTAAATAGAAACTACAGAATAAATCATATCAAAAAATAAACAGTTACCATGAAACTGATAACTAAAGAAACTAAATTGAATTCGGGAAATTAAGTAAACAAATAATTGAACAGTTACCCAAGGCTTACCTGTAAGGTGAAGGGTGACTTCAATTACTTCGGAAGCCATTCTTGTTCATTTTTCTGGAGTGTTCCAGAGGTGCCAACTTATGAGATGTCCACCTGCATCGGCCGTTAACTTAAGCATTCAGTATTCAAAGATCGAATCTTTTGTTGTGTATTTCTGGAGTGTTCGGGCGGGAGCGCTCCGGGCGGGAAAGAACACTCCAGAAAAATGAACAAGAATGGCTTCCGAAGTAATTGAAGTCACCCTTCACCTTACAGGTAAGCCTTGGGTAACTGTTCAATTACTTATCGCCATTCTTGTTCATTCTGGAGTGTTCCAGAGGTGCCAACTTATGAGATTTTAAAGAACGCAGCAAAAGATGAGACCAACCAATTTTCAAGTATGAATTTAAGATAAGAGCATTAGAAAATTATAACGTTGACCCACCCTGCGACCTTGATTATCGTCAATGGTAATATTATGGTTCAAGAAAGAACAGGCAGCTGCTGCACAAGTGCAGAGATTAAACTTAGCAATGTCGATTCCTGCCTCTTCCATAATTGCTTCAATCCGTCTACCTATTTTTGAAATAGATAGGTACTGTTTGTATGATTTTCGGAAACTTACAGAGTTGATTAGACTCTCCACGAAATCTAATCCATGTACTCTTTGAAGGTTAAATATAGACAGAATTTGAATTGGCATTAAAATACCACATTTAATCAGGAATTCATTATTTCCCACACGTGGTGTATAAAGTAATTGAAATAGTCTCTTTCATGATACAAAATCTTTATACATCCATAACTTTGAAAGTTGGAACTTGATGTATAGATCATCGAGCTTGTACCGTATCTCATTAATTAATATGTTGAAATTCTAAAAGCAATACCTTCCAGAGGGAAATAATTTTTCAAAATTCAAAACAGAAGAAACTTCCAAGATCATTTGTACATGGGAGTGGTTAGTCTTATTTAATTTTTATTTTAATTGGTATCCAGGATACCTGCACTAATTCAATAACTAACACTCTTTACTGCAAGAGATTTCACTATAGATAATCCAGTATTATAAGAAAACTTTATATTAATAATTTACATCATTAAATTGCATGGGATCAATTTTCTGTCTACTCAAGAAATATACCACTTGTGATCTAGCTATGTTGTTTATAGAGGTTTGGCGGAAATTCTGCACTAAAAACACATGATACTGATTTTGTACCGCAAAAGGGGTAATGAACACTGTTGCACTTGGTCTTCCTAAATTTTATAAAGCCTCATGATACTTAAACGTTAGATATCAGCTACTATTCGGTAATCCCATCAAAATACCAACTTACTTCATCAGCATGAACGTTTTGATAAAAGTATATTTTTTCACAGAAAAATAAGTCTTCTAACAGACGTTGTCAAAATCTTTAATTAATACGAGAGCATGGCTGAATATTTGTAGTCTTGACAGTAAATATTTTGATGTGGACAAACTAAATGTCATTTGAAAAGGCCCTGCCAACCGGATTAAAATGGCCTTCAGTTCTAGAACATTAATGTGGGAGGTAGAGTCTTAGCATATATAATCCCATCTATTTTAAATAAAATTTAATATATTTATAAGAAATTTACATTCTTCAAGTTGATGCATCAGTGGTAGCTAAGTACAATACTTTGAGAATTATGGTTTATGCTTACTAAACTGATTGAAAAGATTCATATTCAACTGGAAATTCATATTATCAGAGGTTATATAAACACAGAGTTGAAGGCCACGTTTTCCACACTTCTCCTGATGATGAATAGAAATCTTTTTAATCGAAAGCTTGAAACCAAAAATACCTTCAACGCTTACGAAACTATAGTAATGAAAGGATGTCTAAATACTTTAAGCTGGATAATCATCATCAATTTCTATTCATTTGTAAGTTACCATTGACAATTTTGAGAGCATTAATTTCAAGACGTTCTAAAATTATAAAGAATAAAACTCACCATTAAACTGCTGGATGGAAGAGAGTCAACAGTTTGATAAAAAATAAAAACGTCACAATTAATAGAATTTTGCTCAAATTTGTTGCATCAATTAAAAATCATTTCTTTCTAATGATTAGGAATAAATAAAATAAAATTTCTTTCATTACTAATAACAACAGTGCTCTCTCTCTGCAACAGTCCATTCATATGCGAATTCATCTATCAATTAAGTAAATTAAATAGTACATAGATAAGTAACTTTCAGTTCTTAATTTTGCCAATATAGAATTCATGACTTAAGTAAGTTGCATGATTCACAAGTAGAGCCTTTAGCTCTAAACTTAAGTTAGAAATGTTTTCCAATTTCTAATATTTACGGTATTATTCTCTATATGGACAGAAAAGTAATCATCTTCAAAATCAATAGAGGCCACGAGACAAATTTATTCCATTGAACCAACTACAGTTCTTCAATGTTCTAATAAATAACGTTAATAATGGATATGCAGATTCGATATCTTTAGATAAATTTATAAATAAATGAAGTCCTTCACGTCTTATATGAATGAGAAAACTGAACCCAAAATTATCATTATTCTCTATGACCAATCTTCATACCTATAGACATTAATTTTTGAATTTCCAAAATAAGAAATAATTTGGAAATACAGGTTTTATGTAACTATGTGTACCAAATTTCTGGTTGAACTAGTTGTTGCCCTAGTGCAACAACGTATTCAACAGTCTTCAACTCTTCGTCAATTCCCGCGTCGCAGAAGAATTTATCGAGGAATATAGGTAATTAGGGTAAAGTAGGTATATTACGACACATAGTGAACTGGCCTACTAGAAAAACTATGAACAGTCTTGAATCCTAGCAGGAGGTTATCGAAATTCCCCTGTTAATTCTCTGAATCAGAGAAAAACTTAACATTGCAAATTCATTTGGGAAGAGACTGTAGGCATTAGCATATAACTAGTAAGTTAACTGGCTTCCAGCAAAATTTTTATTGAAGAACCAGACTTGGATATGCAATTGCAAAACATATCTGTAGTGGTATTAACAGTCTGTATTTGTTAAGAAATTAAATATTGGTACTTGAGACTATAGTTCAAGTTACACGATATGTCTAGTGTTCCTTAGATGAAGCCAGTACAAGCTCGGGTCACAAATTCCCGGCTAAAATAGCTAACTAGTTGCCCTAGCTAAAAATTCATAGATTGTCTTCAATCATAGTAGTGAATATCGGAATCCCCTCTCAAATTGTTCTGAAACAGAAAATTTTTATAATGCGAGTTTATATGGAAGGAGACTCAATAGGCATATAGCCTGTAGCTAGTTAGTAGTCACCATGAATTTGAGACGAAATTTTTATAAAGAGTTAAAAAATTATACGCAATATAGCGTAGCGTATATTTGATATTTCCAGTGAAAGCACGGTCTCAAAATACCGGCTTCAAACTAACTAACTAGATTTACCTTAGTCACAAAATTTTTAGGGTTTCTCTTCAAAATTCCCCTGTCTATATTATATCTCTGAATCAGAGAAAATTTCACGATGTGAAATTATTGTTAAGAGACTATAGGCATATAACCTATAACTAGTTAGTAGTTAACTGGATTATTATTATTATTAATTGTATCCATAAATTCATGGTGCTTCTTGAATGGAATACATAGCACTAGTAGCAATATCAATCTTTAAGTAGCTACCAATTGGAGGGTTGAGAGGTAAAGTTGGGTAACTACGATCCTGTCAGAACTAACCATACTTTACCTCGCACGTCTAATCTAATATTTACTGAACGGTAAAGTTGGGTAACTCCTGGTAGGTTATACACTTATTTCGCGCATTTAGTGAGTGGTAAACTCGAGTGCGGAGTTACCTACCTTTACCTCAACACTAAATTGTGTGTGCAGTGAGAGGCACACTTGGGTGAGTTTATACACAACTGTTCTTCTAAACAGTATTGTCCTTACGGTGAGAGGTAAAGTCGGGAAAGAACGAACCCAACTATACATTTTACAGGTCTAGTTGATCCAAATGAAATGATATTTTATCCAAGATAATATCAATTTTATCCAAGTGAATTTGAATTTGCTTAATGTGAAATTGAATTTGATCTTTATGCAATTGAATTTGATCCATGTGAAATAATTCTTGATCAAAGTGAAATAATATTTGATGCAAGTGAAATAATATTTGATGCAAGTGAAATAATATTTGATGCAAGTGAAATAATATTTGATGCAAGTGAAATATTATTTGATCCAAGCGAAATAATATTTGATCCAAGTGAAATAATATTTGATCTACGAGAAATTATTGAATATTTTATCATTCCGATACCTCACATTTTGTGTCTTGCAAGAAAAAAGTAACGCTTTTAACATTTAATATATAAAAAATATATTTGTATAATTTATGAGAGATTATGATTGGCCACCATAATCTCTCATTCATCACCATAATCCTTCATTGCACACCATAATCTTTCATAGCTCACAATAATCTTTCATTGGTCATCATAATCTTCCATTGCCCTCCATAATCTTTCATTGCCCACCATAATCATTCATTGCCCACAATAATCATTCATTGCCCACCATAATCATTCATTGCCCACAATAATCTTTCATTACCCACCATGATCTTTCATTGCCCACCATGATCTTTCATTGCCCACCATAATATTTCATTGTCGACCATAATCTTTCTTTGTCCACTATAATCCTTCATAACCCACCATAATCTTTCATTGCTCACCATAATCATCCATTGCCCACCATAATCTTTCATTGTCCACCATAATCCTTCATTGCCCACCATAATCCTTCATTGCCCACCATAATATTTCATTGCCTACCATAATCTTTCATTGCCTACCATAGTCTTTCATTACCCATCATGATCTTTCATTACCCATCATGATCTTTCATTGTCCACCATAATACTTCATTGCCCACTATAATCCTTCATTATCCACCATAATCTTTCATTGCTCACCATAATCTTCCATTGCCCACCATTATCTTTCATTGCCCACCATAATAATTCATTGCCCACCATAATCCTTCATTGGTCACCATAATCCTTCATTGCCCACCATAATCCTTCATTGCCCACCATAATCCTTCATTGCCCACAATAATATTTATTGCCTACCATAATCTTTCATTACCCACCATGATCTTTCATTGCCACCATAATATTTTATTGCCCACCATAATCTTTCATTGACAACCATAATAATTCATTGACAACCATATTCTTTCAATGTAATAATTATTCATTGCCCACCATAATCTTTCATTGCCCACCATAATCTTTCATTGCACACCATAATCCTTCATTGCACACCATAATCCTTCATTGCACACCATAATCCTTCATTGCACACCATAATCTTTCATTGCCCACCATAATCTTTCATTGCCCACCATAATCTTTCATTGCCCACCATAATCTTTCATTGCCCACCATAATCTTTCATTGCACACCATAATCCTTCATTGCCCACCATAATCTTTCATTTCTCACCATAATCCTTCATTGCCCACTATAATTTTTCATTACCCACCATAATCTTTCATTACCCACCATAATAATTTATTGACAACCATAATCTTACATTGCCAACCATAATCTTTCATAGCCAACCATAATCTTCCATTGCCAACCATAATCTTCCATTTCCCACATAATCTTCCATTGCCAACCATAATCTTCCATTGTCCACCATAATAATCTATCATTGTCCACCATAATAATCTATCATTGTCCACCATAATAATCTATCATTGTCCACCATAATAATCTATCATTGTCCACCATAATAATCTATCATTGTCCACCATAATAATCTATCATTGTCCACCATAATAATCTATCATTGTCCACCATAATAATCTATCATTGTCCACCATAATAATCTATCATTGTCCACCATAATAATCTATCATTGTCCACCATAATAATCTATCATTGTCCACCTTAATAATCTATCATTGTCCACCATAATAATCTATCATTGTCCACCTTAATAATCTATCATTGTCCACCATAATAATCTCCAAAATCCTCCATTTTAATTTGTCTATCTATATCTTTCATGCATTATACGTGAAGTTTATTTACATTAAAATCAATTACATAAAATTTATTAACATAAATACATACAAAATACCCCTTCCTAGTTTACGTCCCTAAATGAAGTAGGGACGTGCACTAGGAAGGGGGTATTTTTAAATTAATTGATCTCAAATTTACTTAAATTTCATCTGATTAAAATATATCGCACAAATAGATATTAATTGATCGACAAATTAGTATCTTAACTACAAATACAAATAATACCAAAAAGGAATATTTGAATTTAAAATTCAGCAAATTAAAGAATATAGATTTGGAAAACAAATTGAAATATATATACTCTTGCTTTCTCTTAAAATGGTTATCAATATAAGAAAATTATTAATTTATGATTACCCCCTTCTTAGTTCGCGTGAAATTACGGTCAGATGAAATGTTATTCCAAAACGTGTAAAAAAGTCTATGGAAAAATGTAACCACATTTTAAAAAATGTTTTTTTTTTTAATTTTATTATCATTATTTTTGAGAATGTGAGTTTGATGAAACGGACTATATAATGGTAGAGTAAGAAACCTGAACAAAATGAAACGAACACCATGGTCAAATAATGAGAGAGAAATAGGGATTTTAATAAAGTTTAAATTGATGAGGTTAATTCCAAACGTTTGTTAGAATGTTCGATATCTTAGTAATATTACGATACCAGTTTTGTTACATTTTCTTTAGTAATTAACTCAAGCTTAATTAACCAACTAATGTTTCTTGGTGGAATTATAACCCAATTAGTGCATGTAGATTCCTGGTTTACTACTACCTGACTATAGTACCTATCTAGTAAATAACAAACTAATGTTGCTATAGGGGTTACCCAAGGTTCATAGACTATAACAGGTTAAACGAATGTGGAAAACATTGCAATTGAGAAAACAACATTTTCTGTCTTCCTTCTTGAATATCTCTTAAACGGTAGATTAAACTCGAGCGTGAGTCAAAATAGAATTCTTCAGAATTTAATAATCTATCGAATGGTATAAAAAATATTTTAATAAAATGGGTATTATCACTACAAAACCAACAAAAACTAACTGCTATTCACTACGACAATTAGCAATGGAAGGAACAATTTCTGTCTTCTTGAATATCTCTTAAACAATAGATTAAACTCGGGCGTGAGTCAGAATAGAATTCTTTAGAATTTAGTAATCTATCGAATGGTATAAAAAATATTTCAAAAAAATGTTTATTTCCACTGTTAAAAGAACAAAAAGCTAACTGCTATTCACGACGTTGTCCGTTGATTAATGGGCACTGGTCAACATTTTAATCCGCTTTAATTACTGTAGCTAAAATCCCAAAAATAAGAACAAACCTAATATTGCAATAATAAAATAAGAAATAAACAATGTAAAATGTCAATTATTTGTAACATAGGTTTCATAGGTTTTAATCTAATGAAAAGGTTTTCATATAAAGAATTTGTAGACTCAGCTCTTAGTAACATTTCGTACTATTTCTATTCGTTTAACCTGTTATAGTCTACGAACCTTTGGGTTACTATTCACTAGTCCGACGCCCCAATAGTCCGACACTTTAGTAATTTATCACTGATTTAACATAAAATATCCCGGCTGACTTCTTCTTCACTGGAGAAGGGGTGACACGAGATGCGTTTTCATGATGATTCTCTTCACCTAGGTTCATCGACCATACCGCGCTAGACATGATTCCTTCAAAGACGTCCCTCCACCATGCGAAGCTCCTCCGTATAGGGAAATGGCACCCATTTCCATCGAGAGGTTCTCCATCGTTCCTAGATAATAGTCTACAGATGAAATTCATTCTATATGACACTCCTGAACTATATTTACCTGGAGAGGGAAGAAAAATTCTACGAAAGATATCAATACAGGGAAGCAAATCATGTTTTTCGGGGATATCCAGAAAATTTCCAACCTCCATCTGGTTCCGTATAGCAGGACGGGAAAACTGGCATAACATACCCTGTACTCTTACTAAAGCTCGCCATACAGTTTCCTGCTCAGCCACCTTCTTCTGCAACTCTCCCGATAGAACACGTCGGTCCGCCTTCAGTTCACTTATTTCTTCCTGTAATTTCCCAATCACCACATTCAACTCCGAAATATTCACATTTCGCTCCACCTCCTCAGATTGTACCTTAGGATAATCCGAAACTTCCGAAACATCAATATTACCATCAGCCATTTTGGCGACACAAAAATTTAATAGAAATATACAAGAAAATTTGAATAGGCACACAAATTTAATATTCAATCACACGAAATGAATTCACGAAATTTCGCAAAAAATATATCACTACAATTAAGGTAGAAAAAAAAGAAACTTTATTAAAAAACAACTAAATCTTTTATAGCGCAAAAGATCAAGACCACAGTACGGAAGAAATTTATATTCCGATGGTACTCACCGGAAAACTAATAGACCTGAAAAACTAAATATCATCAGTGTGTTTAAGATTATATTTCTAAAGAAAATTTATAACGAAAAGAAAACAAATGAAAATAAATAACCAATGGTGATAAACAGTTCAGCAGCGTTATTTGTCCCTGGTCTGGGCACCAGAAAAATACCTATGTAGCGGCAAAAGTTTAGAGAAATTGGCCCGGCGGAATAAGCATATTCCACTGCTAAACTATTCATTCACCAAGGTTTAAAAAAAAATAAGAATGGAAAAGACTATACTACTTTATTATTGAGAAAACTAAATATTCACAAAAATTTAACTTTAAATATGAATACTAAATAAACTAGCTGAATAAAAAAATAGAACATAAAGTAAATGAAACCGAGGACAAAGAAACTAATGAAAATATAACGCGAACTGAAAAGAATATGTGAAAAGTGAAAAACTAAAGAATAACAAAAAAAATAATGAGAACTGAAAATAAACAAAAATAGTCTAGTTCTCTAGATTGGAAAATACTATTAGGTGTAGTTAGATAATTTAAGTCTGTCGTCAGTCGTCAGGTCAGTCGAAATAAACAAATGAAAAAAAAATATTATAAATGCAATTTTGATAATAGGAAATTAATAGAAGCAAAGTAATTGAATTATTAAAATTTAGAAAAAACTAAATCAAGAAAAACTAAATCAAAAAAACCTAAATCAAAAAAACCTAAATCAAAAAAACCTAAATCAAAAAAACCTAAATCAAAAAAACCTAAATCAAAAAAACCTAAATCAAAAAAACCTAAATCAAGAAAACCTAAATCAAGAAAAACTAAATCAAGAAAAACTAAATCAAGAAAAACTAAATAGAAACTACAGAATAAATCATATAAAAAAATAAACAGTTACCATGAAACTGATAACTAAAGAAACTAAATTGAATTCGGGAAATTAAGTAAACAAATAATTAAACACATCATATGGTAGCACCAGAAGCGCTCACACTACGTGAGTAGGTGTGCACAATAAAGATATGCAAGATACAACAGGGGTAGCGCACAACAGGGGTAGCGCACAACAGGAGTAGCGCACAACAGGAGTAGCGCACAACAGGAGTAGCGCACAACAGGGGTAGCGCACAACAGGGGTAGCGCACAACAGGGGTAGCGCACAACAGGGTCAGTGCACAACAGGGTCAGTGCACAACAGGGTCAGTGCACAACAGGGTCAGTGCACAACAGGGTCAGTGCACAACAGGGTCAGTGCACAACAGGGTCAGTGCACAACAGGGTCAGTGCACAACAGGGTCAGTGCACAACAGGGTCAGTGCACAACAGGGTCAGTGCACAACAGGGTCAGTGCACAACAGGGTCAGTGCACAACAGGGTCAGTGCACAACAGGGTCAGTGCACAACAGGGTCAGTGCACAACAGGGTCAGTGCACAACAGGGTCAGTGCACAACAGGGTCAGTGCACAACAGGGTCAGTGCACAACAGGGTCAGTGCACAACAGGGTCAGTGCACAACAGGGGTAAAAGAGTTGGGTCTAGAACCAGATCAAGAGAGGGTTCACCAATCACGCTCCTGTCAGGAGCTGAAAGGAGAAAAAGAAAACACGTTTATAATTTGAACTAGAAATTTAGAAGAAGGGGTTTCGACAATATGTTGCTTAATTCATGAATTTCAGGGTGAAAAAATACAAATACAAAAAATAGTTATAGGACACAATAAATTAAAGAAGTGCCTAGGTACTCAATTGGTGCTGCCGAATAAAAACACTAATTCGCAGAATCACAAAGGGATCGGGACTACTGGCCCATGATCGGCTCTCCTCTGGACAGCAACAAAACCAGTAACCCAACAATAGACCACACAGGTAGTAAATTGATAGCAAAAAGGTATCAATTTTCTTGAACAATTAATTAGTGAAATCACTAAATCATAGATACGGAGATGAAAAACCTTAATAACAGACTGAAAAATTTACGCAAATGAAAAAAATGGTATATGACAATCACACTAATAACATTATATAGTTTCCTTTACACCAAATTCAGTTAAACTCCAAATACACTAACGGGAGCACACATCTTATCACAAGCGGAACGTTTTTATACAATTTCAGTAGCCAAAATACCCCTACTAAAAAATCCAAAATTCTCAAACAAGTTCTGAAACGTAGCTCACCTGCTAAGGCATCTCACGCTAGTAAAAATCAAGACTGTAGACGATTTGTCACACAAATAAATGAAAATACGAAGTATTCTAAAACAAGGATGAAAATCAGAGTACAACAATGGAGGGGACAATGAAGGAATACCAATGGAATACAACATCCAAAGTAAGAGGGAAAATTGAAAGAAAAGCTATGGAATATGACAACTAAAGGAAGAGGGAAAATTGAAGGAATACCTATGGAATAAGTCATTCAAATGAAGAGGGAATATTTAAGTAATAACAATAGAATAATTATTTCAAAGGAAGAGGGAATAAATAAAATTACACAACTATGACTATAAGTGGCCGTGTATCACAATTCACCTGAGTGCATAATAGATCTCTATCTTAGATCTCTAAACCGTTTTTTTCATGCGCCACAAGAGACTTGAAAAATCGAAAAATAGTGAAAATAAAAAAATCATTTTTCATATATATGATTCGTAATTGATAAAATTAGTTAGATTGAGGTCCAATTGGCTTCAGAAAAAAAATATAAGACTCTGCTACATCATCTTCATGTGTCATAATTTGTTAAATATAACCAAAATATTGAAATATATCGATTATTTTCTACTTTTTAATTTTATACCTCAAACTTTATTTTTTGGTTTCTATATATTGTAATAGGTTGATCAGAATGATATTTGGTTATATGAAACTAAATTTCGAGTCTCAAAGTCATAGAATATCATCTATCGCTACAATTGAGCTAATTATTAGTAAATAAAATATCATAAGTGAGTAATAATGTAGTAGGTAAACGACAGTGCAGCTCTCTTTTCATTCATATGAAATTAATTAATTAATTTCAAAAATTAATAATAGAATTCACCACTAGAAGGTAACTGCAAATCGATTTCCGCTCTGACTCAACTCATCCTTCCTACCATTGCTTGGAGACTTTATTAAACTTGTGACATATTATTAAAATCCTTCTTTTTAATAAATTTTGGATATCACTTTCTATCACTTCACGTCCTATACCCTCGATAGGATCAGCCTGCCACGTTCCTCTTGACACACAACTTTTGCTAATTTAGTCGTCACTGGCTTTTAAAGGAATCTATAGGAACACTCTGTATTGATTGTGCGTTTATATAGCGAGCACTGAACTCACTGAGTGAGTTAGTATTATGATCTTCACTGAAAAAAATATACGAGTCAAATTGACTCAAAATTTGAATTTTCAGTTTGTCCCAAAACCGGCTCAAAAATGTGAGTCAATTTGACTCTTCCTAATACTTTACTCCAAAACAAGAGTCATCTTGACTCCCAATTCATAGTCAATTTGACTCATCCTGATATTCTACTCGAAAACAAGAGTCATAATGACTCCTAATTCAGAGTCAGATCGACTCATGCTAAATATTTTCTCAAAAACGAGAGTCATAAAGACTCCTAATTCAGAGTCAAATTGAGTCATACTAAATATTTTACTCACAAACAAGAGTCATATTGACTCCTAAACTCAGTAAAAAGCATTAACTCAATTATATGAGTCACATTGACTCCAAATTCGGATTCTGGTTGACTCCAATAAAGAATTCTTTAATTATAGAATCACACAAAAATATGAGGTGGAATGAAATAAACTTGGGACTAGAAAATTTTATTTATTCAAGATATGGAGAGTACAGAACATATGTGTTGACATGAACATAAGAGAGTCACTTTAAATCAAAGGTTTGAACGTGGATGGTAAAACAACATGGAGGATATATTTAATAGCACTATGTGAATCATTTTGAAAAAAATCCTATTAAATATACAAATTATAGCTATCCGTATTCAATAATTTATATAATTTAAAAGTAAATAACAGAAATTCAGATTATAGGCTGCTTCACACATCACCGATATCCGTCCGGCACGTCTCAGTCACTCTCCTCTCAGTAATTCGGTGTCAGTGAAAAAAATATCATTACATTAATTTCAACGGATATATTCACACAGTACCGGCTCGTCGCAGTGATAAAAAATCTCGGACCGGTGACGTGCCGGACGGATATCGGTGACGTGTGAAGCAACCTTATATCTGTTTTAAATATCAGAAACGTTGCAAGCAAAGCCCTAAGGGATATAAAAGATAGTTTTATCAATATTAATTATACGTAATCATTTCAACAGATAATCAACTAAGGAAATCAGTATACAGTATAAAGTTATCTTTTACAGAAAACTAGGAAAATATAGTTTCTCATTATACCTGTAATTTTTTATAAATAAAATATGAAGAAACTTGTAACTTCAATATAAAAGTCGTATACAATTTTTTCATTAAATCTAAAGTTACTGGTTATAAAATACAAAGTATTTCAAATTTAGTAATAAATACTTATTATATGCAATTTAGTATTTTATCGTGATTTTTTTTATACCCTCTGATCGAAGAACACTTCCATAGAAATTTTAATTTGAATGGAGGGGACCTTTATAAGGCATATGCTTTAAAGGAAATTGTCTATTTCATTTTACAAGAAAAAAATGAATTATTTAAAGCTACAGTAATTGAACAAGTCAGTATATCCTTATTTAAATTATGCATCATTATTGTGGAGTTTTCGAGAAGTCTTCAATCCCTAACAAAACTTTTGAGTGAACACCAGTGTCTTAATATTTTTTGTTGGACAAATTGCAAGTGGCGTAGGGTCACGCAGGTAAATTGCGGCCCTTTAATTTTTAATTGCGGCCTTCTGAAGAGAGTCTCCAAAACAATCTGAACCAAAATTACATTAAAATGTTGCATAGCTATCAAAATCAGCGCAGTGCATGCTATAATTTATTACTTTAAGTTTTTAACGAGTGTTTTGAAGATATGACGTTTCTGGTGTTAGAGGCCGCAGTTAGTTAGTAGGCCGCAATTTACCTGCTTGACCCTACGCAGAAAACCAAACATTCCATGCGACCAGCAGCTCGTCATCAACCAAAATTATTCTTTTACCTTCTGTTTGAATAACTGACGCCAACACCTGCATTAAAAAGAGAAAATACGAGTAAATTGTGGATTATGCTTTGTAACCATTTTTGTCATAATTATCTTTTAGAAACATATTAGAATATTTAGAAATTTTTACTTACAAATTTTCTGATTCAATTGGAGATTTATTGATGACCTTGAGTCTTACTTCATCTGGGACATCTTTATCAAATCATAAAACACATTGAAAAGAGAATGATACTATTCATGAAATCAATATAATTCAATTTCTGGAGTTTATTAATAATCTTAAATCTAGTTATGCTTATTAATATACTACAAGGATTGTTTTCATATTTAATGAAGTATTCACCGCTCACTTTTTTTCAATCAAAGCTCTTAAACTAATAATCTGCAGGAATAATAGTTACACACATTTAATATTGACCAGTCTGTGCTTTTGTTTCTAAGAACTTTTAAACTTTTTAAATGCATCACACATAGCCCAGATAGAGAAAAATTGTGTTGCCTATTTAAGGGGAAAGTTTGAGAGCACCATTTCTCTTTAAATCATAATGTGGCACCATGAGTTTACCAAGCTGTGTGTACAATTCTTTTGTCACTAGGGACACACAGGTAAATTACGGTCCTTAAATTTCTAATTGCGGCCCTATTAAGAAAGTCTCAAAGTCCTTCTAAAATTAATTTGGGGTCAAGAAGGTAAATTGCGGAACACTATATAACAACAAAAACATCATAGTTTTAAAAAACTCGTTAAAACATAAATTAATTAACTATATCATGCACTGCGTTTCTTTTGATAGCTATGTAACATTTTAATGCAATTTTGGTTCAGATTGTTTTAGAGACTATCTTGACAAGGCTGCAATTAGAAATTAAAAGGCCGCAAATTACCTGTGTGACCCTATATTTAATTGTTGAATATCATAGTATGCAAGATTTTATTAATTTCACCAGTACTTTGGAGCCATGATGGTTATAAATGTTTCTGAGATAAGAAACCGCAGTAAATTGATTTGCCGCAATTTACCTATATGACCCTGAACTGGCGACTTTCTAGCCATACCTCTGCATGCTTTCAAAGTAGATAGTCCTTCAAAAGAAGATCTAAAACTTAAACATATACAGTTTCATATTTTTACAATTCAAATATTATTCAAAAGAATAATTTATTACAAAAGGAAGGCTGAATTTGTATCTAAATATCGGGGCATAACTGATATGGTATAATAGGGAACATTGTCATTTTATACATGAGGCAGATAATGATTTCGCGTTAGAATGTTTATCGTTAAACTTCAGAGTAGATTGGTGAATTAGGGGTCCGTAAAAATGATATTAACAGTTATAATTAATCATGTAAGTACTTAATATCATTTAAATGAAGTGGAGTATCAAAACACACACCTTAACAAAATTTAAACATGAACTGATGTAAGTCTGAGTGGCTGGATGCCATACTTCATAGAGTATTTATAGTAGTGACAATCGAGGTATTTTACATGCGTGATGTCATCACATCAACAATTTAAATAAAGTTCAAGTTAATTAAAACATTTATATTGTTTATTGATTGGAATAATTTGAATTTTAATAAATTTATTCAACCAATCAAAGTTATTAACTTATAATTTTCTTGTTAACAGTGTTGTCTTTATGACGTCACGTATACTGTTGTTGAGTCTGAGTTACCACCTTAGTTTTACTGAAAATGTTGAAAAACAATTAATTTTAATTTAAGATATAGTATTGCTGTAAAATTTCAATATTGATCTCAATTAATTTATAAAACTGAACAAATTTAAATTATTTCATCCATTTTTCATTTAAATTCGGTCAAA
Source organism: Caprella mutica (assembly GCA_947561585.1). Classification (NCBI taxonomy): domain Eukaryota; kingdom Metazoa; phylum Arthropoda; class Malacostraca; order Amphipoda; family Caprellidae; genus Caprella; species Caprella mutica. The sequence goes on from CANNZV010004181.1 coordinate 58,194, forward strand.
TATCTTTCACTCAAATTGGAATGTCCATGGAACTAAACAATTAGGTGAAAACAATACATAAACATAATTAAATAAACCTTAAATAAAAATAGTTCATCACTTGCATATATAGTTGGCATTCATTATTACAAGAATAATGGATGTAGCTATAGAAATATAAAAAAAGTGTGCGGCAACTTAATCTGCAGGTACCATGTACTATTGAAATTCCTATTTCTATCACAAGACAATTACTTTTTACTAAGTCAGTTGAATTAGTTATCTTTATAAAAAACACATTTATTTGGTATAACAATAACAAAACCTTTGAACTAAATACTAAAATATGTATATATAGGTAAACATATTACACAATAATATTGGATCATTACTCATAGCTGAGTCAATTAAGTAATTTGACTCACGATGAGTCAACATGACTCTCATTTAGATCATATTACTCAAAGGTAGAGTCAATCGAGAGAAAGAGACTCCACTATTGGAGTTTTTCTATCCTTGACTCAAACGATGAGTCAGGCTGACTCACAATTTTCTTTCAGTATTGTGTTATTAACATTCTCCAACCAGGACCCTTATCATGTCTAAGGATAAAGTTCCATCTCTAACTGTTCTAATTATGTAATCTCTTGATTACATAACGCTAGCGAACATTTTTTTGTGCTATCATGAAGTAAATTGGCTCAATAATTGTCCTTCTGACTTCAAACCAGTAGTTTATAAAAGATACATTGACGATACTTTCATTCTTTTTAGGTACAGTTCTCACATTACAAAATTTCTAAATTATTTAAACTCTCAACATCCTAATATTAAATTCACTTGTGAGACTGAAATTGATTCCAAATTAAATTTCTTAGACGTTTTGATAAGTAGAGAAAATGATAAATTTATTACTTATGTATATCGCAAGAAAACGTTCACTGACCTTGGTATGAAATTTAATTCTTTTATTCCTTTTAGTTTTAAACTCAATATTATTTCATGTTTAGTTTATATGGCCTTTGGGATTTGTTCTAATGTAACTTTGTTTGAAAAAGAATTGTCTTATCTTAGGGTTATTTTTTGAGAAATAAGTTCTCAAACAAACTTATAGATAGTATTTTTCGGAAGACCTTAGATAATTTATATAATCCACCTCCTTCTAAAATAACTTGTTCTAGGAAACCAATTTATGTTAAGTTAGAATATTTAGGCCATTATTCTAATGTCCTCAAACGTAAATTAACATCTTTAATTAGTAAGTTTTATCCTCAAATCGATCCTAAATTCATTTTTAATTCTTCTAACACTATTGGCAAGTATAAGGCCAAACTCCCACCTTTACTTATTTTCAACGTTATTTATAAATTCACTTGCGGACAGTGCTCCGCGGCCTACATAGGCGAGACAAGGAAACAATTAAAGGTTCGAGTTTGTCAACACAGAGGGGTTTCCTTCAGAAACCCCTTTACTGTTTTATCTAATCAAGAAAATAGCAAAATTTTAAACCATTCTTATAATAATAACCATCAAATTTCGGAAAATGATTTCAAAATTTTATCAACCTGCAATAGTTACGATTTGAGGACATTGGAATCCATTTTTATTTATGAACAGAAGCCCCAATTAAATTCACAAGGGGCTTCAACTGAATTATTTATTTTAAAATGATTTTTAATTTTATATGTAGATTGTTTTTCACTGAGTTCATTTATTTGTTTATTTAACTTAATTAATTGTAACATTAGTGATATTTATAGATTTCTGTATCCTAGATAGGAGAATTTTGTATTTATATAGTAGAATTAAGATATGTTTAGGTTTTCCTGAGGATGATTTTTTGAAAAAATCAAAAGCTTTAAGAAATATGGACTTTTTTATTACCACCCTTGTTTTTATCTTCATTATTAAAATTCGGTTTCCACGGAACAAATCTATTATAAATATTAATATTAACAATCTACTTAATATTGAAATATGAGACAAAGAAATAGAAAATTTGTTACTACATATAGCTATTGCTAACTACATTAATTCTCTAGAGTATTTTTACTTTCTTTACTTTCTGTTACAAAATCAAGTGTGTTTTATTGTTTTCAAGTGTCTTCTTGTTTCTATATATGTTCTCTATTCCTATGTATCATCTCTATTCCTATGCGTTTTTTTGTTGCTATACGTGTGTCCTCTTGATCCATATGTGTGTACTCTTGATCCTAAGTGTGTCTTGTTGATCAGGAGTGTGTCTTGTAGATCCTATGTGAGTCCTGTTCACTCAAAGTGTTTCCTGTAGATCCTAAGTGTTTCCTGTAGATCCTAAGTGTGTACGGTTGATCCTAAGTGTATCCTATTGACCTAAGTGTATCCTATTGACCTAAGTGTGTCCTGTTGATACTTTGGGTGTCCTGTTGATACTATGGGTGTCCTGATGATCCTAAGTGTGTCCTGATGATCCTTAATGTGTCCTGGTGATCGTACGTGTGTCCTGATGATCCTAAGTGTGTTGTCCTTTTGATACTATGGGTGTCCTGTTGATACTATGGGTGTCCTGTTGATACTATGGGTGTCCTGTTGATCCTGAGTGTGTCCTATTAATCCTAAGTGTGTCCAATTTATCCTAAGTGTGACTTGTTGATACTATGGGTGTCCTGATGATCCTAAGTGTGTCCTGATGATCCTAAGTGTGTCCTGGTGATCCTAAGTGTGTCCTGGTGAGCCTAAGTGTATCCTGATGATCCTAAGTGTGTTCTGATGATCCTAAGTGTGTCCTGATGATCCTATGTGTGTCCTGATGATCCTAAGTTTGTCCTGATGATCCTAAAAATGTCCTGATGATCCTAAGTGTGACATGATGATCCTAAGTGTATCATGTTGATCCTAAGTGCATCCTGATGATCCTAAGTATGTCCTGATGATCCCATTTCTAACTGACTGTAAAGCGCGATTAAAAAGTTTGAGGTATAAAATTTAAAAGTGGAAAATAATCGATATTTTGTTATATTAAACACATTGTGACGCATGAAGATGATGTAACAGAGCCTTATAATTTTTTTCTGGAGCCAATTGGACCTCAATCTATCTAATTTTATCAATAATTACGAATCATATTCATGAAAAATGATTATTTTAAAATGACCATTATATTTGTTAGAATTAGGTTAAATAACAGTGGGTTAACAACGTTAAGACATAGAGTTTATTTAAAGAGTAAATATGTTATACAATTAGAAGTCTATGGAGAGATGAGTGGAACTCATCTCTCACTGAGTAATGTTCAAGACAGACTGATATCAGAAACTACAAGACAGGGTATTTAACCCTCGACGGAAGTGTGATCGACTTTAGACCTTATGTCCGTTTCTCATTAAAAGTAATACTTAGTTATTGAAACAATAGGTAATTTAATATAGCTGAGCTAGTCTAACAGGAAGTTAACATTAAATATATAACGAGTGTGTAATACATTTAACTAAAATTTCAACACTCCTCCTCACACGACATTATATATTTTTCATACCTATTAATTTAACAAATTTGGTAAATCTATCAATAGGCAGCGATTTAGTGAATATGTCAGCAAGCATAGTTTCACTTACAAAAAAGAAATATTTTTCAAACCGTTCTTAGTGTTTAATATGTCAGAAGATCAAAAAAAAAAAAACAATGAACAACAATTTACATAGGAAATGAATTATTCTAAATTTAAAGACATAAATCTCATTTTAATCAATCCTAAAATTCAAAACATTAAAACTCAAATTGAAAAATTCTGAAATTCAAATTGAACAATCATAAACATCAAACCTATAACTGCAAGAATTTTAAATGGTTTAATGGTTTAATTCTATTTCAAATAATTCCTTTCTTCCCCTCTTTTTATTTCTGAATGTCGATATAAAATAGAGTCTTCAGAAATCCAAAAAAAAATATACTATGTATATAAAATATTTCAAACTTACATATAACATAAAAAATAGTATGAATACACATCAAAACTGAACTTAACATATTTTGACATTCTTGCTTTAAACAATCAATAATTTTATTTCAATTTAACTTGTAAAAATTAACATTGATTAATAATCATGCAATTAAAATTAACATCCTTCCGTTAAAAAATAGAATTTCTATTTTTTAATTATTTTATTGAATAAAATTTACTATTAAATTCTTTCTTCAGAAAAATTGAAAGTTCGTTTAATATTTTACTGCAAATTAGTTATAAATATAACCATTTCATTTATGTATATTAATTTAAAAATATTTCATTCCTGCAAATTCCTAATTTATTTTGACTCTAAAATTTTCTAATCATCAAAATCTAATTAGTATTTCAAAATGAAAAATTATTTATTTCTAAATATTCACTTCTAAATATTCACAAATATTCACAGTATGAATATCAATTCATCTGTATTCAATTCATATGCTCACCTAATAGACCGCGTACTTCTATTAAGTAAACATGCTGAGTCATCAATTAAAATAATAATTAAATGCTGTGTCGGTAGTTTTTGTTACGATTCAAAGATTAATCTGCTGATCATTAAAAAGCAATAAAAATTCTATCTAACTACTATCCAAAAGACTAATTTCAATTAATTTGAGAATTCACTTCACAAATGCTGAAGCAAGTTGTACACCGGTGCAAGAACCGTAGAGGCGAAAGTTAACTAAACCTACCACTAGACTAACATCAGGTTATTTATTTACTTGTGAATAGAACTACAATATGGCGTAAGTTAAATGTCAGTTAAACTAAGTCATTTTAGCAACTTAACACTACCACTTTCTTGTGTAGCTATTTACAAACAAACAAGTCTTTACTTATTTTACTTCTTGTAGTTGTAGTTCCCATAGCCACCACCCTGCGTGGAGTTGCTCCAGCTTTGCTGGGGCGTTTGTCCGGTTTGTTGTCCATAGCCACTCCAAGTACCGGCAGCTTGTCCAGTGGTTGCGTCACTCCAACCGCCCGGTGCCTGTTGTCCCCAGTTGCCGTAAGAGATTTGGGTTGGCGGTGTCTGTTGCTGCTGTGCATAGTAATTCTGCTGCTGTCCATAGTACCCCCCACTGTTCCAAGTGCCGTATCCTCCTCCTTGCTGGGTGTATCCAGATTGGGGTAGCTCTGGGATGAGTAGTTGTTAGTTTGAGAAGAATACTCAACTTTTCAGCTTCTCTCCGGAGTGAGTCAGCTACGGTAATCCAGTTAGGGATGTCTGTCTGAGCTTCAAGTGCAGTGACAAGCACTTCAAACGGCCCTGGCAGTGATGACAGAAGACAAATCACCTTTTGTTGAAAGTATTTACTATCATTCAATACTTTAACAAACATAAACAACCAAAGCAGTTTACTGTTTAACTGAATTGATGTTTTAACATTATTCTAATTCATAAGAATAACTGAATATAATTATTAATATTCAATTGAAACAAAACAGAAGTCTTAGTTCGCAAGAGCCTTTTGTTGAAAGTATTTACTGTCATTCAATACTTTAACAAACATAAACAACCAAAGCAGTTAACTTGATTTACTGTTTAACTGAATTGATGTTTTAACATTATTCTAATTCATAAGAATAACTGCACTGAATATAAGTATTTACTATCATTCAATACTTTAACAAACATAAACAACCAAAGCAGTTAACTTGATTTACTGTTTAACTGAATTGATGTTTTAACATTATTCTAATTCATAAGAATAACTGCACTGAATATAAGTATTTACTATCATTCAATACTTTAACAAACATAAACAACCAAAGCAGTTAACTTGATTTACTGTTTAACTGAATTGATGTTTTAACATTATTCTAATTCATAAGAATAACTGCACTGAATATAAGTATTTACTATCATTCAATACTTTAACAAACATAAACAACCAAAGCAGTTAACTTGATTTACTGTTTAACTGAATTGATGTTTTAACATTATTCTAATTCATAAGAATAACTGCACTGAATATAATTATTGATATTTAATTGGAACAGTAACACAGCCTTAGTTCGCAAGAACCTTTTGTTGAAAGACTGTTTACCAAAGGATAAGGTCACAGATTTAAAGGTAATTTGTGACCTCTCTTGACACCTCTTCCGCAAAAATACTAAATCATTATATTATAACACAAGTGCATTTTTCGCTAGAGCAATCATTATAATTGACCTCATTAGCGCGTGAATACGATATGCTTACGCAAGCGTTTTGAGTGATATGTTTCATATAGGTTAACACTTTTTTTCACAGCACTTCGTTTTTATTACTATTATAAACTTCTAATTTGTTTAAACATAATTTGATTTATAAACTCTTATCGTTCACTGGGCCCATAACCTGTTAGAATTAGGTTAAATAACAGTGGGTTAACAACGTTAAGACATAGAGTTTATTTAAAGAGTAAATATGTTATACAATTAGAAGTCTATGGAGAGATGAGTGGAACTCATCTCTCACTGAGTAATGTTCAAGACAGACTGATATCAGAAACTACAAGACAGGGTATTTAACCCTCGACGGAAGTGTGATCGACTTTAGACCTTATGTCCGTTTCTCATTAAAAGTAATACTTAGTTATTGAAACAATAGGTAATTTAATATAGCTGAGCTAGTCTAACAGGAAGTTAACATTAAATATATAACGAGTGTGTAATACATTTAACTAAAATTTCAACAATATTGTGGTTCACTATTTTTCGAATAGAAATTTGTCTATTCGAAAGCTTGATATCTGAAAAAACCTTCAACGCAGAGTTTAAATAACCTCTAATAATATGTAATCTCTGTATCATTTTATGGCAGAATAAACGTCTGGCCGCTATTCAGAACCCACTTTTAATGACCCTTTTTATATAGTTATTAATTAGTGGCTAGAAAGAACTTGGTTTTCCATTTTCATGGAATGATACCTTGGGAGAAGATTGGTTCAATGTGGCGAATCCATCCCACTGAATTGTTATATTGGCCAACATTATATGACTGAAACTTGATTAACATATCGGCAACATCTTGGGTCAAAATGGTTTCAACAAAACAGCCAATGGTGTCACCATATTGGCCTATTTTGCAGAAAAAACTCACAATACCAATACGATTTGTCAACCTAGCGCCCACATGGGCCTCATTAACTTGTGATGCTTGGGGACTTCACTAATCTAAACAAATGTTTGGACCTATCATAGACCGACAGATATACTCTATTCGAAAACCAAATGGTATGTAAACATACATTATATACTGTTATGATAGTAACTAATAATTCAGCACTCTATGTTTCAGCTGAGAAACGGACAATTCCCCGCGGAACTTATTTACGCCAAGACTATTCCCCGCCAGGACATTTCACCGCCAGACATTTCTTCCCTGGATTTACTAAAAAATTAAACACTGGAAGATAATTTAATGTTGCAACTATTTATTTAATTTTTGAAAATAAATAGTTTTGAGAAAAAAATCTGTTGCCACGAAATTATATGTCGAAGTCTCCCTTCACAAATAACAGACTTTCTTGATTTTTTTTATTTCTTTAATATTAATCTCACATGAGAACAGGTTACTAGTTGACTGGAAATGGGTCACCACCAACTGCTTGAACCGAACCCGTTTTGTATTGGTTACTCCTCGATAATTAGTTTTCATTGGGGAATTTTAGATGAAATGTACTGCAATATATATGACTAGTGACTATGCGAATAGTCTTGATTTAAGGATTTCTACACTCTAACTTACGTAGGTATTTTCATAATGATAGCTAAACCATCGTCAGATTTTTAAATTTTTAAATATTTTATATATAAAAAAGTATAATAAAAAAGGGGTCAATATTTATTGTAATAAAAATAAATAGTAGGTTTATTTAATATGTGTTATATTAGTTAATAAATTAATTGATAAATTAAAGAAAATGATAAAATTTATTGATAAATTTTAAAAATTTTATAAAATTTATTAATGCTATGAAAAAGCATAAATTTGAACGAGTGGTTAATAGACTGCCATTTTATGTAATAGCTTAAAAATAAAATAATAAATTCACGATTTGTAAAACTATACATTTGGAATAAATCGAAGCAGCTTAGAATACCTTGCGACATTTGGTAATATCTTAGTATTACCATAATGTTTGTTAGAGTGGGCCAAAAAATAGGGCTTTCGGGCAAACTTCAAAATCTTCATATGGATTAGTTATAATAAGTTGATACGTTATGAAAGAACATCGCATGCTAATTTCCAGGCAGTTTCTGGATACTTTTACGTTGCCCCAAAACATTTGAAATTTTGTACAAAATGATATTTTCCCATTAATTTTGAAATATTTGATTTTGTTTTTTTCTGTGGAATAGGTGAAATTAGTTGGCAAGTTAGGAAAAAACAGAACTTGCATCATTGCAGATTAATATTTGATACATTTCAGTTTCCCTGAGCATTTTTTTGTAAAATATATTACTATTACAATAGTTCTCTTAAAATTTGGCTTCTACTGTAGAGCAATCATGCGGTTATTGTGATAAGATAGCAGTAATTTAATTCTCAAAATGACTTTGTGAAATGTATTGATTTCATATTATAAAAGCATTTATCAATATTTTCTTATTGCAAGAAATTCGAATTTACTCGGATTTCAGCAAATGGATAATAACCCATGCAATTCGCTTTATCAACTTTTTTGAGTCACCAAGTGTCTCAAATATTGAAATGGAGGTATATTAATAAATAAATATTGTTTTTGCTCAATTTCCTTATTATGTTCTTCATTGAGCACCAGACATTCATAATTGTGGAGCACTACACTGACTACAGTCTCCAGTGGTGCCTAAATTCGAACAATTTGGAAAGGTGGGGGCAACTGTGAACATTGTAGTACCGGTCTGATTTTCCGGCACAAACACCAAAATAAGGTCTTCTCTAGCTATCTTCCTATTCTAAATGAAAATAAATCAGAGTTCATGAGTTTTTGTCAAAATGTAGTAAAAATCACCAAAAATGTTACTTTTCTGATATTTGAATCACTTGGGGGAAACTGTTAATCATGTACACGTACCTTTACTTGTCTTATCAACTTTATATCACTATTCCATAAGTAAAATCTAATATGTTATTTTCTAGCCCACCCTAATATTTGTACTTTGCAGCCTCTCTTAATTATATGCGAAAATACGAAGGAACAGTCTTAAAATGGAACGACCAATATGGACAATTGGACACATGCGGGAGTCAAATTCTGTTAATAAAATGTGTTTTCTATTGGTAATTTTATTTGTTTAATCAAAATCACACTTTAATAACCTAAATTACTGATGTTCTATTCGGACGGGGAAAAGTCCTGTGGGAAAAGTCCTGGCGGGGAAATTTCCGGCGGTGAAAAGTCCGGCGGAGAATAGCCCGGCGGGGAAAAGTCCTAGTGCCGTTTCAGTTTCTACTATATATAACCTTATAATTCTGTTGGCAGTGGTTAAACAACGTGCATGATTCATCTTCCCAGGTTGTGTGAAGCCATGCTTTTCATTCACCAGAAGAAGCAGCTTTACATATCCTATAATATGTATTATGGATCTGTACTAAGGCTAGGATTTTCTTAATATGTTACAAGATGAATTAAAGTCTCCCAGCAATTGTAGGAAGGATGTGTTGGGTTAGTGCGGAAATCGATGTGCAGCCACCTTCTCTTGGTGACTTCTATTAATAATTTTTTAAATTAATTCATTAATTTCATATGAATAAAAAGAGAGCTGTATCGTCATTTGCCTACATTATTACTCACTTATGATATTTTATTTGCTAATAATTAACTCAATTGTAGTGATAGAAGAAGATATCCTATGACTTTGAGATTCGAAATTTAGTTTTATTCAACCAAATATCATTGTAATTAACCTTTTACACTATATTTTAAAACAAAAAATTAAGTTTATCCTAGGATATTCAGGGAATGTCATATTTCTATTTTTTCCATACGAAGCAAATTGGAATATTCTTGGATTATATATTTTTGATAGTATTCCATTCTGAATATCCAATAAATATCCCAAAATTATCAAGATCTAGTTACGTATAATAGTATTCTCAAATATAAAACGAAGGAATATCTCTGGAACTATTGTGATATACAGTATTCTTCTTGAAACATCAAGGAAATGTCATAGGAATCAAATGAAAAATTTTAATTCCTAAGAAATACTTTTGAATGTCCCTGGAACTATTATGATATTTTTGATGAGAAATATATCCCCTTGGGAAATATGAAGGAATGTTCCTAGAAGAGGGGAAATTTAAAGTATATATTTCAAACAACAGAGGAATGTCAATGGATTAGAACGACGATTTTTTATATTTCCTTAGAATTTGAATGTCTTATTGGATCACTCGGACAAGTGGGTTCAGGGCACACTTAGGATCAACAGAACACATTTAGGATCAACAGGAAACACTTAGGATCAACAGGACACACTTATGATCAACAGAACACACTTAGAATAAACAGGACACACTCATGATCAAGAGAACACACATTTTGATCAAGAGGACACACATATAGCAACAAGTAACGCATATGAAAAGAGAAGACACATATAGGAATAGAAAACAAATATAGAAACAAGGAGACACCTGGAAACAATAAAATACATTTGATTTTGTCACAGATATATAGAAAGTAGAAATATTCTATAGAATTAATGTAGTTAGCAATAGTAACACTTTCTTAAATTTTTTTTTCATATTTTAATATTTAATAGATTGTTCATTAATATTATTAAACTTTAGGATATATAGCTTAAATAGAAAGAAGGTATCCAACTTACAACCATTGGTCATAAAATTCATTGTCAGGTCCAGGTTTCCCACCCTTCTCTCGATGAGGAATATAAATCTTTCTATTCGAAAACTTTAAAGGTCCCCTCCAAGCAAATATTTTTATTGCCTTATTCAACGAGGCTAATGTTTCTTATCATTTTGCTGCAAACTGCATCGAATTTGGTAGCACATTTTTAATTTTATATGCTTTTAAAGATTTTTATAATCAAAACTCTACAAAACCTATTTTACTTCTGACTTACTAATTTAAGAAATTTTCAGCCTGAAGAAAAAGAATGTACACCATTTGTTTTGATTGTCAATTAGGTATTAGGTTTAATAAATCAATTTAATATTCGTGTAAAGGTATAAAATTGAATGAACTTATAATAGAAACGTTTATATACTTTAGGAAACAACTAATATCTAAAATAATTTAAATAAAGGGCGAAAACGCATGGCTTGTTTATAAAATTAAAATTTGTAATCAAAACAAACTGTGTACAATCTTCTTCTTGGGCATCAGATTAGTGATTCGCTCAATTGTTGCTCACAGATTATTAAAAAACTTTAAAAACTAATTATAAAATATGTACTGAACCGAATTGTATGCAGTTTGCAGAATAATGATCGTAGACCTTAGTTCTATAATATTATATTATAAACTCATTTTTTTCCCGGAGCCTGGAGAGGACCTTTAAATCTAAAAAAAACCTTCAATGCAGAGTTTAAATAACCTCTAATAATAACAGATAATTGTTTTGGAACAATAAAAAAAATATTTTGTAACAATAACAATTAACTGATATGGAAAAATGACAAATTATTGTTTTGGAACAATGACAAATAATTGTTTTGGAACAATAACAAATAATTATTTTGGAACAATAACAAATAATTGTTTTGGAACAATAACAAATAATTGTTTTTTGGAATAATAACAAATGATTGTTTTGTAACAATAACAAATAATTGTTTTGTCACGGTAATAACATTTTTTTTCGAAACTAGCTATATTAACCCATTAGCAAGCAAGTAGCTCTTACGGGATAGATTATTTTTCTTTTGAAAATTGTCTTGAGCACGTATGCGCGAGATATAAGGTATGGTAGAAGTGTCAGTCAATAAATAAGAAATATATCTTTCAATTAGACAAATCAGATTTCTTTTAGATAAAATGTGGTAAGAAATTTTCGTGGGTATTTTACACAGTAATTATTGAGACCAAATGTAGGTAAATTCCGGTACATGCAAATGTTAAACCTAACATTCATGTAATAATTTCCAAAACAAGAAGAAAAACTGTAATTACAATAATGGTGTATTCATCAGTAGCAACACAAATCTCATGCAAGATACATTGCCCGTTTCACGTATGAAAACATAATGCCCATGAGAGACACAATACAACAATACAAAATTAATATTGTAGATATTGAACATGAACTATACATGTTGATAGACATTTTACCCAAAATTTGATCACAAAACATCATTGGACCACATATCTTATTTATTAAATTTTTAAAATTGGCTGCATCTTTATTTCATTCACGAAACGTTGGTGAAAATCATTGATGAATTGTTAATATTAGCCATCCTCAATTACAAAATTGTTCTTCACTCCACCAGAAGCTCTTCTGACACCAATCAATTATTTTCTTTAAAAAAGTTACCATGGACCTTTTGATTTTATATACTGAGTCTATCTTTACGACAGGTAGAAAGTTGTTTGTTCATCATTTACTACTGGCATTGAGGAAATGAAGGACTTGATTGGCATCCTATTTTTAAAGAGAACACTCAGTATTTCTAACTGTCTAATATTTATGACTACTATAATCTCTGCTCACTAGATGCCCACAGGTAGCAGATATTCCGTCTGCAAAAGTTTCATATAGATAAAATCTTTCATTCATTTCAAAAACAAAGACCATAGCATGGCTATATAAGTTTATTGGAAGGATTCTTCCTGATCTGAGCTCTTTCCAAATCCATAACCAGGCAGTTCCAGAATATTCGACAGACTCCGTCAGATGAAGAAATACTGATGAAGGAATTAGAGCTTATTCCTATATTATAGGACCAAAATATGAAGCATTTTTTGTTTATGTAATAAAGAAACTAAAGGTGTGTTCTTTTTAATTCCCATCACAATCGTTTTTTACTTTAATTAATGAACATAAAAAAACATAAATAATAATATAGTGATTAACACTATAACACCCAAGACATGTTCTACGCCAAAAATATTTTTTATGATAGATCAATATTAGATAGTTAACCTTTTCAATTTAGAATATGTTAAAAAAAAATCACATTTTTTTTTTGAAAAGTCAAATATCATTTGGGAAGAGTTTTAGATTGGTTCAAAAATTCAAATCATTATGTGGCATAGCCTACATTTAATTTTACGCTTTTTATTGCTAGAATATGAATTTACGGAACAAATATTGACATTATTTGATGGTTTTCTAAAGTCCTTCTCAGAGGACGTTGGGCGTTAGAGGGTTAAAAAAAATTTTCTCAGTAAACATGTCATGTAGCCCATACATAAGATACATCTTTTCACCATGGTAACGGGCAAGTAACCCACACGGGATACATTTAAAACTGACTTTATGGGTAAACCATTAATTTTAAACAAAAACACTCATGAATAAATGAATGATTCATTTGTCATATCATGAATCTAGTTGACTAGTTATAAAATCATTGTACTATAGCTTAGTGAATCTCAGTATAAAGCTCAGTTCTATATCCAGAGAACAACTTTCATCAGTAACTACAATTGATCAACAGTAGCGGTCTTTGCTATTTCAGAAGGCCTTTGAAAATAATAAAAGCCTTGCGATATTTGAGAGATATGAAGTATTGGCAATGCATTTATCAGGAAAGGTGCTGCTAGATCTAATATACTTTTGACGATGTTGTTGTTGCAATGGACCAGATCGGGTCCTCCAAATCCGGACACAACATCCTCAAATGCTCGCTGATCTCCTCCCCACATAGTCTCAAGCGCCACCAACCTCCTACACTTTCTCAGTGCAGGTTGGTATCTCAACCGGAATATGACCAGGTCTACCTTCTACCCCCTAGCCAGGCTCTCTTCTCTTCTTTATGATTTATGCAGTATGGTAGCAATTCTAAAGTTGTATGGTCCATGATCAATTCACTTATGGGTAGATCCACAAAAAAAAAAATTCACCAAATATTGACCAATTCTCTCACCTATATATCACGAATAACCACGATCTATGTAAGCATTTCAATGACTATTTCTCAAATGTGGGATCCCAAATGAGCAGCTCCGTTACTGGCAACCGTAATCCGATAGAGCATATGGGAGAAAGATATCCAAATTCTTTTTTTATTGAACCGGCTGATCAATCAGAAGTTAGTCATATTATCTCTTCTTTTTCTAATAATTGTTCTAATCCAGAATCTATACCCATTCTTATCTACAAAACTATAAATCATATCATAAGTCCTATTATTGCTAAACTATTTAACTCATCTGTTGCCAACGTCTTGTTTCCTACTTCGTTAAAGATGGCTAAAGTAATACCAATATTCAAATCTGGTGACCCTTCCCAATTCTCTAACTATCGTCCTATATCTATTATTGGTACGGTGTCTAAGATTTTCGAGAAGTTAATGCTCAAAAGGTATAATTCTTTCCTAGGTAAATATAAACTACTAAGTAATACTCAGTTTGGCTTTCGAAGGTCTCGCAGCACCAGTGATGCGATCGTAGAGTTCTTGAGTGACTCATATCAAAGTCTTGAGAGAAAAGAACACCTAGTCACAGTTTGCTTAGATTTATCTAAAGCTTTCGATACAATAAACCACAGAGTGCTGCTCGACAAAATGGAACGCATGGGTGTTCGTGGCTTGGCTCTGCAGTGGTTTAATAGCTATTTATCTGGTAGAGTTCAGTATGTTTCCTCGAATGGTGCAGAGTCGAACACAAATATATTACAGACAGGTGTACCACAAGGATTAGTCTTGGGACCGGTCTTGTTTAATTTGTATATTAACGACATCTTCCAACGTATGTCCTGAATTGAAATGTATCAATTATGCTGATGATGCAACATTATATATGTCAGGTAGTAATATTGTTGACCTCTGTAACTCTCTAAGTGCATGCTTGATTAGGCTGAGTGAGTGGTTGAGATCTAATAAACTTGTCCTTAATATCAATAAAACTAACTGTATGTTAATCAGTAACACCCTGGATATTACTTCCCTTCCTCCTATATCTATCGACAATGATGTGCTTGTTCCCGTAAATTGTATCAAATTTTTGGGGGTACTTATTGATGATAAACTAAGGTTTGGAGACCGTGTAAACTCCCTTTGTTCTAAAATGTCAAAGTCGATTGGTGTGATCCGTAGAATAAGCTCTTTTTTAACGAATTCTGTACTTGTCAAACTATATTATAGTCTTGTATACTCCCATATGACTTATGCAATTATTTCTTGGATTAACTCTATTAATTCTAATGTAGCCCAAGTGGCACGTGTCCAGCTGAGATTTTTTCGTATCCTTAATAACAGAGGAATTCATAATCCTACTGCTACATATTGTATAATGTCTTTTGAATCAGTTTTTAAATACTACATCTGTCTCAAGTTTTTCATGAGTACTAGATGCGGCAATCACGATTATTTTAATGCTATATTTTCTAATCTTATTCCAAGTCATAACTACCAAACAAGATTTTCTGATAATTATAATTTATTAATTCCTCTGCATAGACTATCATCGACTCACAGAAGTCTCATCATAACTGCTGTAAACACGTGGAATAGTTTGCCCCTGGTAGTTAAGAATATGCCTAATTATTCCCGATTCAAAACTCACTTCTCACAGTACTGATGTGCACTCACTACTTTGCCCCCTGCAAACTAGTTACTGTGTACACTATTAAAAATGCTTCCAGTGATCGATGCTGTCTCTAAATGAGACAGTTTAACAATCAGATCATCAGCAGTGCTGCAAATATATCAATATTTAGAAATTATATATATGGATTTTTATTAATTGTCTAATGTATAAATATGAAAGTTCTATGTTCTGAATATTAACTTTCTAGAGAACTACACACAGAGAAAGGATTAGTTGAATCAAATCATATTTGATTTGTTTTGACTAAATTTTATGGTTTATCTGTGCGCCTACCTACGTGGTGAGTTGCAGGTACTATTTAATATGAGTTAAATTGACGTTGGTTGAAACAACACATATGTGAGTTGTTTATTTTTAATTCCCGAAGGTCACAACAACTATCTGTGATAGTCAAAACTGCTCGTGATGGTTGAACCAATTATATGTAATGGTTAAAACAACTACAGAACAAGGTTAGATCAACTACTTGTGTATGTTTCTCCAATCACTCCTATGTGTTATACCAACTACTCGTGTAGGTTATACCAACTACTCGTGTAGGTTATACCAACTACTCGTGTAGGTTATACCAACTGCTTGAGTAGGTTATACCAACTACTCGTGTAGGTTATACCGACTACTCGTGTAGGTTACATTAACTACTCGTATAGGTGATATCAACTACTCGTGTAGGTTACATCAACTACTCGGTTAGGTTATATCATCTTCTCGTGTTGGTTATATCAACTACTTGTAAACTAAGTAAATGTATATCAACTATTATAGTGTAGGTTGAAATATCGGTTTGGTTAGCAGTAGCCAGACTTTTTACAAGACTTTTTCAGTCACTATATTTACTCTATTAAATTATAATCTCGAGTTAGGTCCCGGTATCAATTAGATTAGACTATTTATTTTCTAGGACCAAATCTAACATGTTCACATTTATTTTCTACTTTTGCTTCTGTGATATGCATACTATTTTAATTTTAAAAAATAATTGATCACCTAGACCTATCCTTGCTTTTTGAAATGTTTTCGATCCGATGAATTGATATATGGTTATTAGTTTAAAATTAATAGATTAGATTGAATAAGTAACTTCATCAGGTCAGTTTTTAAATAAGTAGTTAGATGACGTAAATAACTTTACGTAGTGATAAATAGGTAGGCTAGATAAATTAATTAACCAGGCTAGATTACAAAAGTTGATAAATCTTTGATATGCTGCAATTGTACTATGACTTAATTAATAATAAATTAATGATAAAGCCTTTATCTTCTAAAACATATTTTAGTGCAATTCATCTTACTAATAGGCACTGATATTGAAATATGCTAATAGAATTACCAAGGTCAAATTGAAAACGAAATATAAACATTTAAGTTTTAGATTTATTATTTAGAAGTACAATTTGAATTCTCGTCACTTTCTTTCACGACTAAAGGTTGCCAATTCCTGAAATAAGAGATTCGTATATTAATATATATTGGATAGAAATTCACAGTATCGTTCATATACATTATCAATAACATCACCTACTCTTTTTCCTTTTGTGATGAGATAGCGACAACTTCGATATTCTTTTCATGTCTGGAATCCCTAAAAGCATATGAAAAAGTAAGAGCTAATCATATTGCAAATACACATTTAAAAATCATCTAATATTTTCAAATACTTACTTTGACCTAGCATAATTGTTCCTGAACCATTCAAAGGAATTGAAGAGGACTTCGATAGTTGATGACGTTGATCTACTTCATCAATTCTTCATCAAGATCTGAAAGTAGATTCAGAAAATATAGAAAACCATATATTAATAAAGAAATGAGAAGAATTATTAACTGAGAATTCTTTCATATAGGTAAATTATTTATATAAAATGTTAAACTAATTATAAATCTTCAGATGCAGTATAAATTTAGCTCTAATAAATGCAATGAATTTTTCTAGCTAATCCTCATAATTTTGTTCATTATACACTCATAATGTAGACTTTATTTAAATACCAAGAAAGTATAATATATCAAAAGGCTCACCTCTGGTTGGAGTGTTCTCACCCTGCTAAATCCCTGGACGGTGTTCTCCTCCGACTATCTCCCTGGATGGAGTTCTCCCAGTCATAGAAAACTAGGGTCAAGTAGGTAAATTGCGGCACTTTAACTAACTGCGGTCTCTTATCTCAGAAACATTAATAACCATCATGACTTCAAGGCACTCGTGAAATGAATAGAACCTATCATAAATTGAGCTTAAATTATGATGTTCAACAATTCAGTATATAGCTAAACTAATTTCAGAATGATTTTGAGACTCTCTTAATAGGGTCACAATTAGAAATTAAAGAACCGAATTTGGCTGTGTAACCCTACCTATAGGTACACCAACTAGTTTTAAAATATATAGATTATCAGACCACTTTACGATACTAGGATAAGTTCCGAAATATCGAACGGCTCCTCATTTTCGGTCGCGTAAGAAAAACTATATTACATTAACTTTTATTTTGATTAGCTATTAGGTAGCTATATACTATATTTCATACGTGACCGAAAATTTGAAATCGCCTGATAATTTGGAACTTACCCTATTCTGAGGACAGCGCAGTAACTGCCTAGCCTATGTAGAAGGTATTGACACTGAAAAAAAACAGCTAGTTAGGTATGATGCTTAAATAAACATATAATAATCTAGGAAAATTAGTTTGGATATCAGTTTACAAACTGGAAGGCAGTTATAATCAAAATTTATTATTATAAAAGTTATATACTGATAATCAGATCCTATATATAGCCACCAAACTATCAATCACCAATATTTTAGAATATTTAGGCAGACATTTATCAATTTATTAATGGAATTATTTAATAATTAATAATCGATCGGCAGCGATAATACTATTTAATGCATATAACGCTATTGTTTGCACTTGAACTAAAATGGTATTGAAGAGCGTTCACATTCAACACGTAACACACTTGAAACAAGATTTGAACTGAAAAGTGTTATGCGAATAAATTAGCTTTGAGGAAAGCATAAGTTGCCACTTACTCATTTGATTGAACTCACATCTAAACTTAAAAAAAAAGTAGCACTAACTCTCATAGTAAGTTAATTTATACACCAGATAAATAAGATTAACGGTCTTTGTGGGTTACATTATCACACTATGTCATAGTTGTTTTAACTCTTACCTAAACTTATAAAAAAGTAGCGCCAACTCTCATAGTAAGTTAATTCATACACTGCAGAATACTTTGGATTAACAGTCTTTGTGGGTTACTATAACACATTATGTCATAGTTGATTTAACTCGCACCTAAACTTAAAAAAGTAGCGTCAACTCTCATAGTAAGTTAATTCATACACCAGATACATTGAATTGACAATTTTTGTGAGTTACTTCAAAGCACTATGTCCTAGTTGTTTTAACATATGTTCAAACTCCCAAAATGTAACTCCAACTCTCACAGTAAGTTTATTCAATCCATAAAATGATTTGAATTAACTATGTTTGGTGACACACACGTCATAGTTGTTTTGACACACGTGAAAACATGAATATAGTCAAACCATCTCACGTAATAAATGATTCAAAGCATAAATTGTTGACCCATTAAATATGAGTACACTTTTTTCTCTGTGTAGCTTTGGTTTTTAATACTTTGCATTACAACTATGTATTTCAGTTTGAGTGTTTCATCATTTATGTTTTAATTGTACCATTTTCAATAAATTTGCCCGATTGGCCTTGGAGCTACCATAAGGGCTTGAACAAAGAGTTTTAATTTTGATACTTTAATGTATAACTATGTGATATTATTGTGTTGAAATGATTTTTTTTTTCCTCATGTAAAATGTCACTTTGTTTAATAAACTATTTGATTTGATTTGATTTGATTCTTTCC